>JAIUZE010004323.1:0-122406 GCA_022085475.1 Heliosperma pusillum
TTCATGGAATCTCGCGGAAATTCCAAATACGAACTCGGAAATTCTAAATTCGACTCGAAACATAAAATTCAAATTTAAAACTTAAAATTGCTGAAAAGATTTCGTAAAATATTTCTACTAGAAAAATAGGGTACATTTCCGGGTGTTACATGGGGCAAATTCTTTTCTTGTGTCCTACAATGTAAAATAGAATCGTCAAAAGTTGGGTTCGACACCTTGCTTGGGTTTTGACTTTACTATTCAAAATAGACTTGCCTTTTTCCCTCGCCTTGTGCCAACATCGTGCCAACCTACTCTTGAACGTCATTTTATTCTTAACAATTAAGAATATGAACATCCCTCTTAGAGTTCTCACTCACTTTCATGAATCTCTACTTAGACAAGTATATTAGAATTATAATGAAGACTATTCTTCATTTCATTCATGGTTTTACCTTCAAAAAGGATAAAACTTTCATGAAGTGTCTACGGTTTATGGTTATTCATGATTTCAAATAAATCGATTAACCTAGTCGTCCCAACTGATTTGGCCTCTTTTGAGGTAAGCCTCGATAAAGAGCATTATGACGACATACCAAAAATAAAAATATTTTCGTTGGAGCGAAAAAATTGATGTACCATTTTTATGAGAAGACGTCACTAAAAATCAAAACGTTTTTGACTAAGTGTGACTTATTCATTTACTCTTCATAAGAGACATTTGCAATGGTGAATATGAGGATCAAAAGATAAAATTCATTTTGTCTTTAGCTACGATGGTTTAAACGGAGATCGCAATCAAAATGCTACCGTATAAAATATTGGAAACCCTTTCCACGATTGAACGGATTTACAAGTTCATAGAAGGATAAATATTTGTCATTGCGCGAATAAATATGAACGGAAAATAAACATTCATTGCTTATATATAATTTACTTTTAAAACAATTTTAAACAAGTCACTCATATAATGACCCCTCATGAAATTATATAAGTGATTCCAAGACCCATCTTTAGACAAAAATAGTCATCGTATGCTACCTTTATCTAAAAATGGTAAGTCAATACTTGACTAATTCTACCCTTAGAACTCTTGGTTGACGGATTTCAACTAAATCCATCTCCGAGTCCCAAGATAACGCTTATCTCGTTTGAGTCCAACCAATTTTGGCTTGTGATCGCTCCCCCTACTTACCCGAGGTAAAAAGGGACCCCGTTGTGGTAGACCGAATGAACACGGGGTTTCATAGGTGCTTTCAATTGGTAAGCTAATCTCAATTTTTTTTTAGTTATGTGAGAGGTCTTTGTCAATTAGTTATTAATTCCCCTATAAGCGAACTAGTCGGTGAATTTTGAATAACTTTAATTGACATCGGAATAAAAAAGCCCTGTTGGCGATTTTGGCATGATCTGAAAACGTAGCAAGCAAGGTAATAAATCCTAGTATGCCCACCTAGCTAATCTATTCCCTGAAGAGACAAAATTGGAAATCACCTCCTTGGCCCCTTGCCTCTTCATTGAACATACTTCAAAAAGGCACAGTCTTTTGGAACACCGACTTCGGGAATCTCCGTCTTCATAATAAATAATTACAAAAAGATACAAATAAAATTCCTATTATACATTTGATCTAAAAATGAAATTAAATTATTACAAACGGCGATACGAGATCGCAAATAAAATTACAACCGAATCGGTATTCCCTTACATTACGGGTAATACCGATTAAAATAATCTAGGCCATATTAGGTACAACTTGCATTAAAAATTAAATAAATGACATTCATTCATTCAACAATAACAACATAAATAAAATGCTGTAAAAATCATGCCAAAATCGCCCTTAATACTTATCATGCTCATTCTAGCTCGGTTTTATGGATTTTATCGATTTTTAACCATTTAAAAATCAATAATCAACACTTAAATCGTATTTAAGCTCAAACTAATTATCTAAACTGATTTAGAACTAAAAATTAGTCCCCACTAACTTTGTTTGTATTTAATTAGTTCGAATTGATCGTATTTGCTAAAAATAGAGGTTTAATCATAACATTTATGAAATAAACCCAAAATAAAATATAAAACTCATAAAAATATGAAACCAAAAATTTTGTACATTCTGTTACATTTCCAAAAACTCTAAAAACCAGAAACATTTACCCAAAAATTTGAATAAAGTTTATGAACAAATAACTTAATATTCAACGGTTTTATCAAATAAAAACCATTAAATATAGTAAAATAGTGAAACAAATTATAAACTTTTACCAAGATGATATAAATCAGATTATAAAATGTACCACAAATTTTCAAGACCAGAAAAGGACTTTTCAATTTTATGATCATAATAATCTCACTTTATTGACTTTTATCTTATAAACATCAATAATTATGCAAAACTTAATTAAAAGTCACGAAATTTTACATAAGGTATGTACAACATGCATGTGAGAGCATATAAAAAATTCATGTCCAGAATCAACATGAAACTATTTTTAGTTAACTTTTAACATAAAACATGCATATTAACATGATTTAAAGGCCATAAATCAAAATAAATAGCAAATTAATCCCTAAAATCACCACATTTGACCACAACAATTTTGAGGTCAGTAGGTATGCATGCAAATCAAAAATTTTGTGCAAACCAATTTTTAACACAAATTTTCAATTTTACCCAAGTTATCGTATAACTCGATTTTAATGCTTAAAATCGACATGCATGTAACAATTGAGCTCTGATACCACATGAAAGTCCTAGACCTCTAATTAGACACATCTTATTAGTTCATTAAATTACATTAACTTAATGATTTAGGATCTAGTTATCATGCATGCAAATATAAAAGCATAAAAGAAAAGATAAGACGAAAACATCCTTACATTGGGTATTTTCGGTTCTTTATTATGTGAGTTATATCTGCTTTTTGGCAGTATGACGGCAGAAACCGTCGTCGACCGAACGTGTTTTTAAACTAAACTGCAGGAACATAAAATATCCAAAAATGGAGGCATTCAGGCCATCAGATACCATCAAAAGAAGGCATGTACATACGTCCGAATGAATTAGCTCAACTAGCAAATCAAGTATACGGCTCTGCATAATTCCATATGTGAAAATATTTGGTTGTAAAAAAAATTATAAATTTTTCATTATATTAATTTATTTTATATATATCTCGTTTGCCGCATGAATTATTTTTGGCCACGAGAAACAATTTTTAGCCACGGGAGTTATTGGCCGCGGGAGAAGCCTTGGCTAAATATTTAATTTTCGCCACGATATTGTTTTTCCTGTGGCTATCAGTTAGCCACGGCCACTTGGGCCACGAAAGGTATTTCCGTGGCAATATGCTTTAGCCACGTAAATTTAGCACTGCGCCACGAATTTTTTTGTGGCCTAAGTGCTAAGTTGTAGTAGTGTGGGTGCACCTGAGTGGGCAAAGAAATGGGACGGTAGACATCTAATTTCAGCGTAGGAGAGCCACTTGTCTTACCGGGCGGCGTGGAGTATGGTTTGCTTTTGTTTGTGATTCTTCGTATCCGTTTGTCGTTTCCTTTCTCATTTATTTAATGTTAATGATGACTTTTGATTTGAAATGACGCAGGATGCTGGGAACATCAGGTCCTTTTCCGGCTATACGACCATGATGAAGGCCTACGAGAGATTGATGGAGGAGGAGAGAACCGTCGTTGAGCTAGGAGCCTTTCGAGACTGTGTTAGGGCTTCGAGGACGATCAAGGCGAGGAAGATTTGGGCTAATCTTATCCTGATTCGGGCCTTTCTTGACCGATATTGGGACACGCCTTCGACCTTCCATATGCCTTTTGGAAAGGCCGGGGTTACTTTGGAGGATTACGGCATGATCTCGGATCTTCCATGTGGAGAGGATACTTTGTAGTGGCTGTTGACGGCCATGAGGACGGATTCAGAAGAGACGAGGAAGTCGATAAGCTAGAACCTCTCGGCAGGGACGGCTAGCAATCCTAGGCTGGTTTCGAGCTCTTACGTCAGGGACTACTTCGCAGGTAGGACCCCGACGAGAGTGAGGATAGGTGTGGAGATGGTGCCTCCTCCTCCTTGTAAAGCTGAGCAGAGGGCTCGCCTTTGGTTGTGGTGGTTCTTCTCTTCGATTTATTTCGGAGATAAGGGGGAGAGGCTGTCGACGAAGCTTCTTCCCTTTCTGTCTGACTTGAGTAGCCTAGGTCACTAGGACTGAGTTACTCCTGGCTTTTGTTGGAGGTATGAACCTTCCTTTTGCATTCATTGAAGGATCAATAAATCATTTTGCATTGATTGAAAGATCAATATTTCATATTGTCGTTATTGAAAGATCAATATTTCATTTTTGCAGGCGTGGGTGTACTCCTACTTTCCGGGCATCGCGCCCAAGAGGACAGAGCCGGAGCCAAGAGAGTACCCAATCGTGAGGGACTAGGTGGTATGTCATAGGAAAAGCCAGCGTTCTTCCTATGATGTTTGTCGGAGGGGCGTGAATGCCCTGCAGTTGTAGCACATAAATACCTCTGATTCTTTCTTTTCTGTCTTTTATTTGGAAATGATCATAGGAATGACCCCTTCGTTGCTTCATTTTAGTGGGTTACAAGACCTTGGAAGCACTACTCGGATTCTTCGGCTTTCGTGGCCGAGGTCCTGCGTCCCAGGAGCTCGAGTCGGCGGCGCCTATGGGACCTGTGTGGTACCTGGGCGGGCGTTTGACTCGACAGTGCTCCCGTGACGCCTTCACGGTCCCTATCGACCCTCCAGGGTCGATGTTTAGGGAGCCTTCTGACGTGGAGAGAGAGGCTCTCTTGGCTAGCGCGATGGGGGACGCCCTCTTTCTTCCTGGCGAGGAGTATTCCAGGTTCGTTCACTGGAGACTAGCGTACTGGCCGATGGTGGTAAGCATTGCTTGTTTTTGTTTTCTTGAATTGATTTGAGAAATGAAGAAAAATTATCATTTAAGGAGCAATTTGATCTTTGCAGGAGATCGAGTGGCAGGCGTCGAGCCCCCAGCTTATCCCGAGGTGCAGGAGTACACTGATGCGGCCGGCTTCACGACGATTTTGGAGCTCCGCGTTTTTAGCGAGGCGGTGACCGACGCTGGCTTGGAGGAGTGGCAACACCTAGTGAGGAGTGGCTTGGATGACTATTTGAGGGATTTTCTTTTGTTCGTAATTTTTGACTGGAGAGATATTTTTGATTTTTGACACTTTGAATTTGTATTGATTGACTGATTTTTTTTTTGTCTCGTGAAGTTTTGAAAATATTTGAGACTTTTGATTTAAAGTTGTTGGACTATTTTATTTTTTTAGTTTTAGACACGATTGCACTAAAAATAATGGTTTGGCCATCGGGTAGGCTAGTTTTCTAGCACCCATTGTAAGGGTATTAAATTATTTTGCATAGTATGCAATTTTTCTTTATCTGGTAGTCATATAAAATATAGGAATTGACGAATCGGGTAGAAAAATGGAATCTCCAAACCTAGAGGTCACCTAGAGACACGGCGATCAAGGAATTTTCACACCACAAGATATGGAAAAGGTGGTAAATGCACACCCTGGTTAAGGCTTATTCTAAGAGGTCGAGTGATCTACACTAAAGAGATACGACCTAAAGTATTCTGAGTCTATTCTACTAGTTAAGAGTAAAAAGTAGAACAAGTGACTAATAAAAAGTACATGTGCTCTTTTTTCTTTTCTGTTTTTGGCAACTCAAACAGGATGGTCCTATTTATTAACAAATGCTAATATAGTGAAGACAAATAGCCCCTTTCAGATGTCGTCCTCAATTCTTCTTTCTAGCGCAGTTTAGTCTTTGAAAGACTTAATGTTTTGGTATCTTAGGTTGTTTGCATAAACGGGTCTCCACGAACGTTTCCACAACCGTAGCTACACATGGATGTTCAACAAGTTGTGTGCTAGTATTACTCCACCTACTTAGGAAGTCAGTGAAACCTTATTTCTCATTTTGGGTAAGAACCTCAAGAGTACGCATATTGGCTTGAATTTCAGCATTGTCTGCGTATTGTTTGGCGAACTCGATTGCGGCATCATCCCAGGTTTCAATTTTCTTATGTTCCAGAGAATAGAACCACTGCTTAGGAATGGTGTCGAGAGATGAAGGAAAGATCCTTAGGAACATCTCAGGTTTAATGCCTTTGATAAACATATAATCTTTGAAGGCACGAATGTGATTCAAAGGGTTCTCATGCCCCTTGAACTTTGGGATGTCGGTCATGTTGAAGTTTGTTGGCAATTGAGTACTTACAGCTTCACCAAACTCTAAAATATTGCGAACAATTTCATATTTGCGATTGTTTTCCTTGTAGAGTCATCCCCCTTGAGGTACATTAGTTGCTCCTTCAGGTATTGGAGTCGCTTTTCACCTTCGGTAAGAACTGGTGGGGGAGCGACTTCTGGTTGTCCCACAAAGGGTGGAATGTTATCATGCACACTAGCATCAGGAATGTCTGCAAGAGGAAGCCTAGTTTCTATGGCAACAATACGGCCTTCAATGGGGTTGAGGCGAGCATCAGCTAGGTCCTGACTTGTTTGGAGACGGATGAGCTCATCTAGGACTAGATCATTACCATTCGGGTTTGGCTCGGCTAGATGAACACTTGCTTGACTAGTTCCCGACATCTTGAAAACTAAGGTAAGAGACCGACGACGAATCAAAACACGATCGACCATTCTAGCACACTTACTAAAAAAGACTCCACTTATGAAGTGGGAGTGTGCCACTGTGCTAAATGAGTTTTGAAAATGACAAGATTTGAAATGTTTGTCCTAAGCAACCGCAGTGTGGTTGTAGGGGTGATGACTCGAAGTTGAGAAAAGTTGATTTTGACTTAACACTTGGGCAGAGTTTCGAATCATTTTGCGCTACTTTAGGGCACCTTTGAAAATGTTTTACAGTTTTAAAAAAGGATTTTTTTTTTTATTTTGAAAAGTTCGTCATGACTTTATTTACAAAATGGTGATCTTGGATAGATTATACACATTTATACAAGCATTATAACGGTATGCTAAGTGCATTTAAAATGGTTTTGGCTTAAAAGGTGGGTTGGCATACCAAGCAATCAAACCCGGGTCTGTGGAGAGGTCCGCGCCAAACATGACTAAGGTCGGTTCCTAGTCCATTTGCTCGAGTAGTGAAAGCCATTGATACGAACATGAGTATGTACTGCGGTATGGTTGACGTCAATCGTTATCCATCCTTAGGTCCATATAAGAATTTGCACCGTCTAAACAGGACGATTGGTAGAAATGGGATGGGTTGGGCCAAGGAAGGCCGAATAAAACAAACTAAGAAAGTCGACTAATGAAAACCGACAAATGTCTCGTACAAACTATTTCTTTACCTTGTTCAAGTTTCACCCTGCGTAACACGTAAGTTTATATTCCCCAGCGGAGTCGCCAAACTGTGGTACACGGGGGAGACCACGGAGGGGGGCGCTTGGGAGGACAAGCGTAAAAATACGCATTTCTGGAGTCGACACCAATTTTTATGGGAAATTGGATCCGTTCGAATACTTTATGCCACGTCAAGACATAAAGTGATGACATGAAAACTAAAAACTCGTTACCCTTAGCATTCTATGTCTAGAATGATTCTCGTGGATGCCAATGAACACGGATGTTCGCAGAGATCTCGAGTAACGGGTGAGGGTACGTATTAGGAAGCTCTTTAATCAAACACCTAATCCTGCCCGCCTCGATAGAGGCCTCTTCTAATGATTAGGGAAATCGTTCGTATTTGAAATTTTATCGATTAAATGCCTGCAATGCAACATCCAAATTTTTTAATGCTAACATGTCGGTGAACATGTAATTAGCACTCAATTATGTCGAAATTAGAAATTTAGAATTAATTACATATGAGAGAAAGACGAAATCATACAATTACAATGACTAAATAAGATTACAAGGGATTACGGGATCTACGTCAGAAATATATTCGAAACGGAGATTTGAAGAAAAATGAAAAGATTTGAAAACTTAAAGACAGATTAGGAGCGATATTACGATTAATAGTTAGTTAATTACGTAATTAAAGCTACGTCAAGGCGAGAACAGAAGTTCAGGAATAGAAGTCAACCTAGTACAGGCGAAGTAACAGCTGCGTGCTCTGGGAGAGGCGCGGGGCTCATTGCGTCTGTTCTTGAGCTGAATTCTGATAGTGAAGTCAGAATCGCGAGCAGTTAACATTCTTTTGTATATTTACGATTGATTATTGACCTATAACTAGAGTATAAGTGGTTTAACATATTAATTACTATAATTTGAATCAATAAAGAATTCCAGAGACTTGATATGAACAAATCGAATCTCCAAGACCCAATTTTGAATCGCAAGAATCAAAGGAAGAAGAAGAAAAGCTGGAAAAGGGCAGCCTCTAGAAGAGGCGCAGATGACGCTGCGGTTCTTCCAGGAGGCGCACCTGCTACTACGTTTATTCTCGACGTATGACGTCTGCTAAAAAAAGGTTATGTAAAAAAAGTATTGTTTTGAAATCGATTTTTAACTTACTTCATACGTGAGTCTTACATTAATTGAACAGAAAAGAAATAATACAAATAAAAAGACGGGATTTACACCCTCGCACTTACATGTTTGACGAAACGAGATTAACTAAGTTAACTTCTAATGATTGCTCGACTCGAATGTACGTAGAAAGTGCCTTCGTTATAGGATTTAAATCGACTGAATTAGTTGATTGATTGTGTAGTGGTCAAATGGGTCGGTCATGCAACGTGACAGGTACTCAAAAGGATCTCAGCTTACGTGGTCGATTGATCAAGCACGTAGATGTCGAAAGCTTACAGCAATATCTATAATGCAAAGAAAGAAGAGAAGGGCGGAACATTCGCGTGCCTAAAAAGTGAGATCGGAGCTCTCTTTTTATAGTAGAAAATGTGAAGAGTTTTGGAACAACTCAAACTTATCTCGAAAATATTCTGAAAACGGAGAAAACAGGCTGGGAAAGTGGTGCAACAGGAGGTGCGATCCTCCAAAGGGACGCATCACATGCTGCGTTATTTTCGAAGAGGCCTCCTTCTGCAGAAGAAAGATTTCCTCGTTTCTATTACGGAATTGCGGTAGATCTATACCAATTTTTTAAAAGATACGAGATATATTTTATCAAAAAGATAGAATTTGAAGCTTTAATAAAATATCCAGAATATTCTATAGCGTTCCGACTCGGCATTTTAAAAACGATCTTTAGAAAATGAAGCAGTTTTAGACCCGGACTCCAAATGAACTCTAATGGCTGTCAATACGGTCGTACCGGTGCGTAGATGACGACCAAGGGGTAGACATAAGTGTTTGAGCTATCACTTGAGGATAAACTTACGAACTGTCATAAATCGTTTCGCGTACCAAACATCCAGCCCAATCATCACTGGGTGGTTGGCGGAAGGTGTAGAACTGAGGTATCTACAGAGCCCCCACTTTGACTAAGGCTTGGACAAGGCAAAAGTTAAAGTATAGCCACTAGATCAATCAAAGATTACAACCTGATGACTCTGGCGACGCGAGGCGGCTGAAAGGGTTTGAACCAAGGAACTGTCGTCAGGACCATTTTAAAGTATGTCGACCATCAGGGAGGGTCGTTTACGGGTTCGTTCACCGGAGACTGGCGTACTGGCCGATAGTGGTAAGCATTACTTGTTTTTGTTTTCTTTGAATGGATCGAGGTGGCAGGCGTCGAGCCACAGCTTATCCCGAGGTGCTGGAGTACACTGATGCGGCCGGCTTCACGACAATTTTGGAGCTCCGCGATTTTAGCGAGCCAGTGACCGACGCTGGTTTGGAGGAGTGGCAGCACCTAGGGAGGAAATAAAGACTCTAACTTTGGTTATCTTCATTATTTCCATTGCATAGGTATGCATTTGATTTGACCCTTGATACAAACATGACTATGTACCGCGGTATGTTGACGTCAATCGCAATCCATCCTTAGGTCCAGATAAGAATTTGGACAGTCCAGACAGGACGATTGGTTAAAATGGGTTGGTTTGGGCCTAGGAAGGCCGAATAAAACGACCTAAGAAGGTCGAGTAATGAAAACCGACAACTGTCTCGTACGAACTATTCCCTAACCTTGTTCAAGTTTCACTCTGGGTAATACGTAAGTTTATATTCCCCAGCGGAGTCGCCAAACTGTGGTACACGGGGGGACCACGAAGGGGCGCGCTTGGGAGAACAAGCGTAAAAATACGCGATTTTGGAGTCGGCACTAATATTATGGGAAATTGGAACCGTTCGAATACTTTATGCCACGTAAAGACATAAAGTTATGACATAAACACTAAAAACACGTTACCCATGGCATTCAATGTCTAGAATAACTCTGCTGGATGCAAATGAACACAGATGTTTACAGAGATCTGGAGTAACGGGTGAGCGGACGTATTAGAAAGCTCTTTAATCAAACACCTAATCATGCCCGCCTCGATGGAGGCGTCTACTAATGAATAGGGAAATCGTTCGTATTTGGTATGTTATTGACTATATGCATCCAATGCAACATCCAACGTTTTAATCCTAGCATATGAATTAGACTATGTCGATGAACATGTAATTAGCACTCAATTATGTCAAAATTAGGAATTAAGAAATAATTACATATGAGAGAAACATAAAATGATCATACAATTACAATGACTAAATAAGATTACAACGGATTACGGGATCTACGTCAGAAATATATTCGAAACGGAGATTTGAAGAAAAAGGAAAAGATTTTAAAATTAAAACACAGATTAGGAGTGATATTACGATTAATAGTTTCTTAATTACGTAATTAAAGCTACGTCAAAGCGAGAACAGAAGTTCAGGGACAGAACTCAACCCAGAACAGGCACAGCAACAGCTGTGTGCTCTGGAAAAGGCGCAGGGCTCATTGCGTCTGTTGTTGAGTTTAATTCTGACTGTGAAGCCAGAATCGCGAGCAGTTAACATTCTTTTGAATGGTTTAACATATTAATTACTACAATTTATATCAATAACGAATTCCTGATATTTGATATGAACAAATCGAATCTCCAAGACCCAATTTTGAATCGTAGAAATCAGACGAAGAAGAAGAAAAGCAGGAGCAGGGAAGCCTCTGAAAGAGGAGCAGCAGGCGGTGTGATCCTTCCAGGAGGCGCAACTGCTACTGCGTTTCTTCTCAACATCTGCTAGAAAAAGTTTGGTAAAAAAAAGGTTTTTTTTTAAATCGATTTTGAACTTACTTCTGACATGAATCTTACATTAATTGTACAGAAAATAAATAATACAAATAAAAAGACGGGATTTACATCCTCGGACTTACATGTTTGACGAAACGAGATTAACTAAGTTAAAGTTTAATGTTTGATGAAACAGAGAAAACAGGCAGGGGAAGGGGAGCAGCAGGAGCTGCGATCCTCCAAAGGGACTCAGCACCTGCTGCGTTATTTCCCGAGAGGTCTTCTTCTGCAGAAGAAAGGTTTCCACGTTTCTATTACGGAATTGCGGTAGATCTATACCTCCTTTTTAAAAGATACGAGATATATTTTATCAAAAAGATAGAATTTGAAGGTTTAATCAAATATCCAGAGCATTCTAGAGTGTTCCTACTCGGCATTTTAAAAACGGTTTCTAAAAAATAAAGCGGTTTTAGATCCAGACTCCAAATGAACTCAAATGACTGTCAAATTGACCGTACCAGTGCGTAGATGACGACCAAGGGGTAGACACAAGTGTTTGAGCTATCACTTGACGATAAACTTATGAACTGTCATAAATCGTTACGCGTACCAAACATGCGGCCCAATCATCACTGAGTGGTTGGCGGAAGGTGTAGAACTGAGGTATCTACAGTACTGCGTTTCATTCATGGGCTGGATTTCTTCTGTAATTAATTAAGTTAAAGTAAGTGTTTGCTATCCTACTTACTTTAATTCCTATTTCATCCAAGTAAATATGATACATGACCGCCCTGCATTTATAGTACGACTTTAGTCGATATCCGAACTTAATTTTAATGGGTAGTAACTAAATGACCAAAATACATATTAAAAGTCTGATTTTGCACAAGATAATATAAGACAGATTAAAATCTCAAAACACAAGATAATTATAATGTTTAGCTTTAAAATACGAAAGAAGACGTAAAAAAATATAATATTAAGAGGGTAAAATTACATATAAATATCGACTTATCAACACTCCACTATATCATTCATCAATAATACTATAACCTTCGCATAACTTCCTCAACTCAAACCATAAATAGTCCTCCTCCATCAATGCCTCTCTCCCTGCAAAACGACCCAAAAGGTATTAAAACTAATATCCCGAAATAGCTATCAAATATAATCACAATAAGCTCTCGCATTCCCTTTTTGGAGACTTAATAGCTCTCATTCCTTTTTTTAGGTCAACACTCTCATGGAAGACTCCAATGTAGACCAACAACACTATCTAAATATCCATTAAAAATTCCGCATTTGCATCTCTTATTTCCAAACCACCTTATCCCAAAACTCCAAACCACCAACTTCTTATATAACGACATTCTATCAACATACTACCAAATACTAATACATCTCACACGAGTCATTACCTAGCGTACTTCCAAACTCATAAACGATTCCACCAAAACTTTCACAACAGAAATGATTATTCGCTAATATATATCATATTCTTTTATCACAAAATCACTTATCATCTCATTTGAAACTACTACCACCTCCACTTCTTATTTCTTACAAAACTATGTCCCTTACATCTCTAACACTTTCCTCAAAATATGATCCTCCAAATATTCCTCTTCTAACTTGCCCATTTCCAACTCATAGTTCCCAATACAAATCATTTTACGAACTCGGAAATATCATTTCAATTACGCTTTTCTATTGCTTCAACGACTCCTTTCTTAATCAATTCACCATGAATTCCTCTTCCAATTCACACCAATCACAATTACTCATTATACCAAAGATTCGCTCCCACTATATAGTCCTTCAATAATACGACTACCTTCTTACTACCTCAAAATCCCAATCTCAACAACACGTCGCTACAATCTTCTAATCATACGCAATAATTTCTCGTATCACACTATTTTCCTTCGTTTGCTACTAATAAGCCCAAATAATCAACGATACTCATCATCTATTGTTGTTATCCATTCTTAGCATACCTAAAAACCATGTTTACCTCATATCGTACTTTCTAATGTATTTCATCGCCACAATCGTTTCGTAGTAATCCAGATTTTCACCAAAATAATCATATCCAAGTCTTTACTTACAAATCATGAAAACTAAGCTCCCTAAGCACAATTATCTTTACATTCCTCTATAACAATCCTTATCACATACATCCTTAGTCAACCTAACATTCTCATTTGTAACCCTTCATACCTCTCTTCTCAATCCTCCTTTCATACCTTACCATTCTTACATTACTATTTAACCATATATACATACAAGCCTCTATATATTGTTCAACTCACGACATTATTATTACTCATCACATATCACAAAACTGGCTTTTTCTCTCACAATGCTCGTCGATCTACTCATCTTGATCATGTATAACCACGCACATTTCTCGCAAAACAATACAATCATGGGGATCATTATGTACTTATATAATCCGTCGAACTCATTCACCAAGACCAATATATATGCAAAACGGTGCGTTAAGTAACCAAGATACACTATATCCAAACTAGATGACACCTTCTCACACATTCAAAATACAGGACAACTAAGAACATAAATTAGCACAAAAGTACATTAAAAAAACAAATTCACAATTTCCCTCTTTACCGAAGTCAATCGATCGATTACAACACACTCGATCGAATACACACTTTACTCGGTCGAGTACAACGCACTCCGTGGAGTACACTCTATACTCGGTTGAATACACAATCCAGTAGCCATCC
The DNA here is from genome assembly GCA_022085475.1 of Heliosperma pusillum. Lineage (NCBI taxonomy): Eukaryota > Viridiplantae > Streptophyta > Magnoliopsida > Caryophyllales > Caryophyllaceae > Heliosperma > Heliosperma pusillum. The sequence continues at coordinate 13,919 of JAIUZE010004323.1, forward strand.
ATAAGTAAAACATCCGACATTCGGTCGAGGGCCAAGTTCACTTGGTCGAGTGCCCTACTGCACTCGGTCGAGTACCACGCATTTCTCGGCAACGACCAATTTTCGTAAAACGATCATATCTCCCTCATTTCGAAGTAGATTTTGGCTCATGACCTGCCTTTAGAACCGTAACAAGACAAGATTTCAGCTGCACTTTGAATTACCTAATTATGTTTTCAAGAACTCAGGTTATGACGGTCTAAAGATAGACCTTCCATAATCGGACTTCATACAATTCAATTTTTTTGTTACCAAACAAATTACCACTCTTCAACATACTTTATATCACATATAAGACCATACTCCACAACCATTTTCATATTCTCATCATCTCAACATGTCAATTTCAACACAAACAAACTCAATTTAAACATGTCATTCTTCTTATATCTCAATATTCTGCCTCAACATTCACACACGCCATTCACCATGTCAATCATCTCTCATCATATTATTATACACATTCCCATCAAAGTCATACACAAGCAACACACAATATAGTATAAAATCCGAAACACATCCCTGTGGTGACCGACTAGAAGTTGCAAGGGAATTAATGCGATTACAGGATGTCTCCCAAATCTTTGCGGTAGCACCAAATAACTCCTATCCGGGTGCATTTTAACTAGTCACTCCTATGTTCATTGGTTCATTGGTTTTAGGTTCCAAAATCGTTGCTCTGATACCACTTTTTAAAACCCCCATCTACCAAAGAGCCTTACCAAGGTCTACCTTAGATAACAGGAGTGCTACAATATTGGTTGTCCGAAATAGTTAATAACAAATAGACAATAACGAAACAAAATTTAATTAAAATCAAGGTTTAAAGTGCTTATAACATCGTCTCAAACCAAACGCCAAATACAAAGTCTCCAAATCGACATAGCAACTCAAAAAGAAACTTTAATAACTAAGACAAGGCGGAAGCTAATACTCATCATCCAGCGGCATCCAATCCAATTCTGACGCATGCTCAATAGAATACCTGCTAAACTCCTGCTCACCATTCCCCAATGGATCCCAGCAGTTTTAAAAACAGAGAAGGGGTCAGTACATTCATACATTAACAAATTCAGTATCACAATCAAACAACTATAACAAAGGCACTAGTATCATCTCCAAACCCCAGTAACCGAGTTCCTGCTGAAACGGTAACCCCTGCCAGCGTCAGACTGCACATGTCGCAGCACTGGACATCAAACGCCCCTTTAATCGCAACGAGAGTTCCCGGATCATTAATGTGCACATCTCCCTTGCGACAGGAGCCACGAGAGGCAAACTCGAGGTGTGAAACCGTCTCCTGCAATATACCACCAATATAGAACCAATTCAAAATTTACAATCACAATAATAATCATCATCATCATAGCTATCATCAAAAATCATCATCAACAACAACCAAAATCAATCAACATATAAATATACTTAGTAGAAAACCCTACCTCAAAAGCAATTCTGCAACAACGATCACCCAAAGCCTAGAATCGATCCTCTACGAAATATCCTCCTACACAACCATACAAATAATCTAGGATCAAGAATCAATTACAAAATCCTAATTCCCAATCCTAATTCATATTAGGGTTCTAAAAATTCTACCTAGAAGACACAACAATCTGATTATAGATTAGAGACTTATGATAGATCTACGCATAAACGAAAATGGACTATAAATGAGACGATCTCCAAGCTCGGCAATGGTTTAAGAGGGTTAAGAGTGATTAGGGAGATTTTTAGGGTTAATAAAATGTTTTAAGAAACTGACTAAACATATTTATAATACTAAGGCCCTGTTCTTTTTTACTTCTTAGAGCTGAACTGAACTGAACTGAACTTAATAGAGCTGAACTGAACTGAACTAAGCTGAACTGAACTGAATAAAGCTGAACTGAAATAAGCTTATTGGAGCTGGACTGAGCTGAAAAAATAATAATAATAATAATAATAATAAATATTATTAGTTATTATCATAATAATAGTAGTATTAATATTAAAATGATTGATTTTGATAGTCATAACATTCATTATAATAACAAAAATAATTAGTGATAATAATAATAATAGTAATTAGGGGTGAGCAAAATCGGGTACCCGATACGGTTTTAATAACCTTATCGGGTACCCGGTTTTTAGAAGGCCAAAAATTAGAACCCGGATCCGACCCGGTTTAACCGGTTACCCGGTTTTCGTATACCCTGTTAAATCGGGTACCCGAAAACCGTATACCCGGATCCGGTTTAATTGATACTGCTCAAACCTGGAATTCGAGTCCACAACATTGGTAACGACCAATAAATAAGATGCTTATATAATCCACTAGGATCATTATTACAAAACACAATTACTTGTAAAATCAGTAGGTAAAATAGCAAAATACAAATTTGCAAAATTTCACACAGAAAATTGTCACTAATAAAGTGTGTTGCGTATATTACAATTTTCACATAAAATGATTGGTGCTCAAAATTTCACCCATATAGTCAGAATAGAAAACAAATTTTTACATACAACTTTCTTTTTGTTCATTTTTAATTAAACCGGGTCAAAACCGTATACCCGGTTTTCATTTTCCCCGACCCGGACCCGGCACGGTTTTTTTAAAAACCGTATCGTATACCCGGAAATTCGTATCTTGTACCCGAAAATCCTTGTAATTAAAACCGTATACAGTATCGTATCCGTATATTAAAACAGTATCGTATATTTTTGCTCAGCGCTAATAGTAGTAATAACAATAATACTAGTAGTAGTAGTAGTAGTAGTAGTGGTAGTAGTGGTAGTAGTGGTAGTGGTAGTGGTAGTGGTAGTGGTGGTGGTGGTAGTAGTAGTGGTAGTGGTAGTGGTGCTGGTCGTAGTGGTAATAGTGGTGGTGGTGGTAGTCGTGGTGGTGGTAGTAGTAGTGGTGGTGGTAGTGATGGTGGTGGTAGTGGTGGTAGTAGTGGTGGTGGTGGTAGTGGTGGTGGTGGTTGTGGTGGTGGTCGTAGTGGTGGTGGTGGTAGTAGTAGTAGTAGTAGTAGTAGTAGTAGTATTCTTTTAAATTGTGCTTTGAGCTTGATAAAATAATAATAATAATAATAATAATAATAATAATAATAATAATAATAATAATAATAATAATAATAATAACCTCGTTCTTGTGCTGGTACTGTGGGGGTTAAGCATCGACATAACCTCGTTCGTGACACCTTATTTGACATCTGCTATAGGTCTGGTATTTCTGCGGGTAAGGAGGTTGATATCGGTTTGGTTGACGGGCACGACCGATCTCTTCGTCCTGCGGATTTGCTTCTATATTCCTGGGACAGAGGGCGTGATGTGTGTGTTGATTTGACAGGGTCTTCCCCCTTGACTCAGACTGGGATGTCCGATTTTGTGCCGGGACGGGTTGTCGCCGATGCTGCTCAGCGCAAATGTGCTAAGTATGGGATTTATGCGCGGCTGCTGGATATGGTTTCCTACCCTTCTCTTTCTCTTCGCTTGGGGAGCTGGGCTCGGATGCTGTTGACTTGCTCAAGCGGATCCAGAAATTCTCGGTATCTCAGGATGCTGGGGCTCGGGTGGCCGCTTATATTTTTGCTAGGCTTAGTTTTGCTATAGCTAAGGGAGTGGGGGCCCAGATTGTCTCTCGGCTCCCCACCAACTTCATGTAAACTTTTCATTTTATTTTAATGAAAGCTGCGCGCATAATAATAATAATAATAATAATAATAATAATAATAATAATAATAATAATAATAATAATAATAATAATAATAATAATAATAGTTATAATAATAGTAATTATTATTATTATAATAAATAATAATAATAGTAATATTAATAATATTGATAATAGTTGCTATTGATAGAATATTCCCCTCCAGTTCATAATAATTTTCGTATTTTGTATTACATAGTTTTCGAGACGACACTTTGACTTAATTTCTCTTCATTTATATTCAATTTTTTATTTTCATTTAACAAATATGTTTCCAATTTTTTTTTATGATGAATGTAAATGTTTTTTGTTATAACGTCTAAGTTTTTATATTTTAAAACTTATTTATGGTGAAAGTTATAACGAGACATAATTATGAGATGGATGGAGTATTAATTAATTAATAATAATAATAATAATAATAATAATAATAGTAATAAAATAATAATAATAACTACTATTAATATTAATATTAATAAAAAAATTAAGTTTAAGATGAGTAGAACCAAAGTGAGCTGCATTTAGTGGAGCGGAACTGAACTGAATGAAGCTGAGCTGAACTGAACTGAACTGAACTGAACTGAATGGAGCTAAACTGAACTGAACTGAGCTGAGCTGAACTGAATAGAGCTGAACTGAACTGAAATGAGCTGAAATTAAGCTGGAGAGAAGAGGGCCTTAATCATCTTAATCCAAAACAATTCTAAAACTCCGTCAGACCGGTGAAATCGGTCGAGTGCACAAGACACTCGGGCGAGTACACTGCACTCGGTCGAGTACCTCCCTTACTCGACCGAGTGCCACCTAAGCGACATACTTAACTACTCGGTCAAGTACGTGGTACTTGACCGAGTACCAATGCACTAGAATACGGAGTATTACATTCATGTTCCTCGTCCTTTCCCTAGCCTCACGCTGAGATGGGTGACGACGACAAACCACCAACTAAATCCTTTCTTCCCGTCTATACAGTTACCAACATTCAAAACAAGGTACGAGTAATAGACGGAATCAAAGTGACCTATGCCTTATGGGTGAATCTTTTCACTCTCCATGCGCGAGGATGCATGGTCTTCTACCGTATTGCGGCACGTCACATCCTCCCAAAACCAACCCATCATATGACGTGTGGTATGATATCGATGCCCATATCTACAATGGATCTATGGAATCACTTTGTTAGATGAATTGTTACCTCTTCTTTTTTGAAGCTGACTCCCCGATCGAAGTGGATTGGAACCGTGTCAAAAAAAAAATTCTCAACAAATAACGTAGCCCACGCCGCTAGGCTCGAGCATGAATTTAAAAGCCTAAAACACGAACAACTACCATTGGACGCCTATTGTTAGAGCCTTCGCGAGTTGTTTGGTCAATGGAAGGAAGTCATTGCTACAATCAATGGCCAAGGAATGATACTTCAGTTAGTACGTGGCGTGCCAAAATAATGTGACACGGTTGCTGCCTATATCAATCAAACACTCCAGAATTTCGAGACAGTCCAGAGCATGATTAATGCAGGAGCATACCTGGTAGAACAAACAAAGGAAGCCCTTATTATTCTTGACATTTCAAATTCGTTCCCTTGACCTTAGATCTAAATATCTCAGAATATATAGCTAATTTTGACATGATTTTACTTGGAGATGAAAGTACATGATGTTAGCTTTCCAACAAGTGGTCACACGCTTTATTTGGATAAGTAACGAATGAGATATGGTCGTTTTAAGTCGAGCTGTGCAAATCTTACGCGGGTGGCACATATGGACGGACATTCAAGAATGCAAGGATTTGATCACAAGGTGGAAAAGATGGATGAAATTAGTACTTTCCTGAATAGAGATTTGTTATTATTTTCCTAGTTTGAATAAAGGTAGTAATCTTATTTCCTAATCTGGAATGAGGTAATTATCATGTTATTTCCTTATTATTTCTAGTTAGTATAAAGTAAGTAGTAGTAGTATAAATACTAAGCTTTGTAATCAGTTCTAATACACAATTGAGAATTGAATTCAAGTTATTACTTGTTTGTTCTTATTAACTTGCGAGCTTTAAGTTCTATTATTTAATTCTTGCGAGAAGGAAATAATACTGTTCATCCTTGCGAGGTTGAATTCGTGTGTTCTTGATATCTTGCGAGGTTGAGAGATCATACACGAGTTAATGGTATGATGCCGAGTAGAATTAGGTTTGGTGAAAGTTCATACTCGGAAAAGGAAAGTGTGGTTTCCAAGAGTAAGAGGGAAATTAGAAACGATGATGATCGAGGTCTAAAACTTGAGATAACTTATTTCAAAGGCGATTTAAATCCGGAGAAATTTATGGATTGGATTCGGCAAACGGAACGAGTTTTTGAATACAAAGAGTATGACGAGCATAAACAATTCAAGGTAGCTATTCTTAAGCTTACTAAATATGCCTCATTATGGTATGAAAACTTGAAAAAACAACGAAAGAGAGATAAGAAAAGTAAGATCGACACTTGGAAGAAATTAAAGAAGCACCTAATGAAGATATTTTTGCCAAAAGATTATGTCCAAGAGAACTATCTAAAGCTACAATCTTTATCACAAGAAAATCTTTCCGTTGCTGAATATATTAAACAATTCGAAAGGGTGACGATGCTTTGTGATCTTGAAGAGAAGGAAGAGCTTAGAGTTGCAAGATTCATCAAGGGACTCACACCTTCACTTGCTAATAGGGTCGGAATTCAAATCTATGATAGATTTGATGATGTTTATCGATTAGCTTTGAAGTTTGAGAAACGTGATAAAGCAAGGAAGACCTTTAGATATCATGAATGGGATAGACAATCATATTTTGTGTACAATGATACCAAACCCACCATAAATCCAAGCGAATCACAAAAAGAGGATCGTAAGGATAAAGGGAAAGCAATCACAATAAGGTGTTTCAAGTGCAAATGTTATGGACATACTGCAAACGAATGCCCACAAAAGAGAGCACTTACAATACAAGAATTGGGTAAGATAACGCCTTACTTTGTTTTACCAAACAGTACAGAAGTCTATTCAAATGAGAGTAATGAAGCAAAAGAGAAAAGCAACGAAGAAGAAAGAGAGGTCTATGATGTTGAACCCTTGAGTGATGATGAAGAACAAGAAGTGGTGGTTCACAACTTACATCTTCAAGATAGTCCGGTTGAAGAAGGTGAGATTATGTCTTTCGATGTTGTTCATGAAGAAGATAAGCATGCAAAAGACAAAGTTGAAGAAAACTTGGTTGAAGAACTAGTGATGGATGACAAAAAAAATCCATATTTGTTTGAAGATGAAACCGGCATGAAAGAGAGTGATAATGTGGGTTTTGATATTGCAAATCGAGTTGATCCAAATCTACAGCCAATATTAGTTAAGGAATTTGTGCTCGATAATACTTGTTCGATATTTCAATACAAAGAACCTTATGGTGAAAACCATCAAAATCACTTCTTCTTGAATATGATGCTTTTGGATCCTCATGATGATATTGTTATTCCAAACAAGTATTGGTTTGATTCTATTATACTTGAGCAAGAAGGGAAGTGGGATGAAAGGTACAAGAGAGGATGGTTCAAAAACCAGAAGAGCTACATGGCGATTGTTATTTTGAGGGAGTTTGAAGGAATTCTACATGGGATAATGACAACTATCATGGTTGAGTTCGTCTGTTTTGTTTTTGACCCGGGAGGCTTCAAACGTATTCAAAATTTGAGGTCAAATTTTTTTAAAGAAAGAGAGAATGATGCTGGAGCATAGGAAGCCCTTATTATTCTTGACATTTCAAATTCCTTCCCTTGACTTTAGAGCTAAATATCTAAGAATATATAGCTAATTTTGACGTGATTTTACTTGGAGATGAAAGTACATGATGTTAGCTTTCCAACAAGTAGTCACACGCTTATTTGGATAAGTAACGAATGAGATATGGTTGTTTTAAGTCGAGCTGTGCAAATCTTACGCGGGTGGCACATATGGACGGACATTCAAGAATGCAAGGATTTGATCACAAGGTGGAAAAGATGGATGAAATTAGTACTTTCCTAAATAGAGATTTGTTATTATTTTCTTAGTTTGAATAAAGGTGGTAATCTTATTTCCTAATCTGGAATGAGGTAATTATGATGTTATTTCCTTATTATTTCTAGTTAGTTTAAGGTAAGTAGTAGTAGTATAAATACTAAGCTTTGTAATCAATTTTAATACACAATTGAGAATTGAATTCAAGTTATTACTTGTTTGTTCTTATTAGCTTGCGAGCTTTAAGTTCTATTATTTACTTCTTGCGAGAGGGAAATAATACCGTTCATCCTTGCGAGGTTGAATTCGTGTGTTCTTGAAATCTTGCGAGGTTGAGAGATCATACACGAGTTAATCAAGTTGTCTTGCGAGATCACTTGATTAATTCAGGTTATAGTGGAGTGATCTTGTGAGATTGTCTTAGCTAGTTCATATCTTTTATTATTTTTGTTCCAACACTTACAAAAACCCAAAAAATACAGTTAGCTCCGCTGGAACATAAAGACAGAAAACAAAATAAACAGTCCGTTGAATTGTTCAGTTTTACATCAATGATTGAACTCAAAACTTAACGACAGCCCAACCATGAGGATGCCACGGCCCTGCTTGAACATGCTGTCCCCACCTCTGAATCGTGTGAATGGATCTAGACCCTTAAACCCCCTCGCAACAATAATTGCAACAATAGTGGTAATAATAATGACGGTTCTCGAAAACAACCTTAAATCACTCCCTCCACTGTTCTTGCCTCCTCCACTTCACCTTGGGGTCTATGCCCTTGTGGTGTGCTTCCTGGATGCCGCCACCGTTCCCTAAGCCAACTTATGAGGGTGGACTGCTCCATGGCCTGCCCCTGCCTCAGCTCCTCGTTTTGCTTCTGCTCGTGGTGGAAATCGTTCCTCTGATTCCTCCTATGGCCAGGATCACATAGCCTCTTATGAATCTCTGCATCAAACTGACCTCGCCCAGGCTTTCCATGCGCTCCAAACGTAGCCCTATGGGGTTTGTTTTACATGGATATTGGCACCTCCTCTCATCTTCGCACGAACCCATGTATACTTTATTGCCTTCTCAAATCTAGTACAATTCACTCTATTTAAGTCGCTAATGGTGCTCGCGTTTTCGTTATTTATTTTTGCCAATATATCTTAGCTAACCCAAATAGAACACTTCACCTTCGCAACGTACTATACACGCCTAAAATCGTTAAAAACTTCATCTTTGTTTGATAATGCACTAAATACAATAATGATTCCGTCAAATTTGATCCTTCGGGTTTTTCTGTTAAGGATTTAGCGAACGGGGATTATATTCTGAAGAGCAATAGTGAAGGTGATTTGTACACCGTGTCATTCGAGTTTACTCAAAATCCGTCCGAGTCCAGCCCAGATTCGTTCAAGTCCAGCCCGCACCTTATTTCTATTTCACCCAATGTCTGGGATTCTCGTCTTGGTCACCCGGGTGCTAATGTTTTTAATTTTCTTAAGTCTAACACTTTCATTGAATAGCGAGAATAGACAATTAAACTCTATGGGAAATATCGGTATACTTCCCTTTAAATTTTTCGGATTATAATGAAATTATAACTATATGAATTTCTAGTCATAAATGAAATTGCATAATATAAACAAGAGATTAAGAAAGAACCTTCGGTCCTAGAAAAAGGCCTAAGAACAAATACCAAAGTAGGTATTCTCCTAATCGTTGCACCCAAGATGGTTCAAGAAATGCCTTCGTCGTGCTAGAACGAATACCCAAAAATTACTTCTAATTTTGTGTGTATATTGATGATGAATATGGAGATGAATAAGAGAGTTCAAAATCAGAATTTTTCCTCCTCTTTTTCACTTGTGTGTGCCGTCACTTTTGGAGTCAATTAGGGTTACCAGAAAAACTTGTTTCTCACCCTATATGTGCCGTGAGATCAAGAGAAGAGAAGGAAAAACCTAGTTTCCTTATTTAACTCAACCTCTATTTGGTAGTTAGCATCTCATTTTAATATGTACATAATGCAATATGTATTCTAATTATTACTAGTAATGGACCGTCACATAAACCGAGTAATGCCGGACCAATACACTATAATAATATCGTGTAATACATATCCGCCAACTTAAATATAACAGTTTACATTTAGTTTAGACCAACATTATATACATTGATTAAATATAACATTTTATATTCAATTACCAGCTAACATTATTTAATCGTTATTAAATAATCGTATCATCATCACATTGACTAACCTTTTAGTCAAATACATCGACTAACCTTTTAGTCATTTAATAAGGCATCAATATGATTATTTTCTCAAATAATCACATCTCTCAAACACATCCTTTAGGTGTGACTTTTAGGGATCAGTTGATCACCGCCATCTGTATGACAATAACGTCAAACTTATCTAGCAAGCCAACCGTTATCGATAAACGTTAATCAACTGATTATAATACAAAGTATACCCTGTGAACCTTAGCTGTTATCACACTAACTATGGAGGACACTAGCTCCAACAATCTCCCACTTGTCCTTACAAGTGTATGTGCGATAACCGATTCTCATATCCTTAAATTTCTCCCACTCAATGAAAAACAATTTGCAAAGTCCGCATTCACAAAGGTCGTATTTTACAAGTGATCAGTATCAAGAGTGGTTTTCTTGACTAGAGTGTAACTCAACTGATAAACGAATCATTATTCGAGCATGACCATGCATTTCAGTTACTACTCCTCGAGTGGCCCTGAGAAATAACAAAACCTGATAAATGGTTGGATATTTTCCTCAACTCGAATCCTGCAGATGTAAGCACAGTATGAAATGACCCAGTAAAAATCTGCTTGGCCTCCTGTTACGGTCGACCGTGAGAAAGAAACCAAAGTCACCCAAAAACTGCCTTAATCTCAAGAGACAGTCGATAGTCAAAAGAATCGACTCTAGGAACACTATGGACGTCCAATCCACGACCTGGCACCGAATGTTGTTAAACATTTAGGACTCCATAACGTCGTCACGAATTACAATGTCCTACGAGGTATCCTTATAACTCGTATTTGTGATCGATCAGTCAACAGTTTGACTTATGGCTCGTTGAACCCACCATCAATCGACTTAACAATATAATAGCCAGAGTTATCAGCTCATGTAGGCGATTACGGACCAAAACACATATAATGTTATTCAGTTCACTTTGTGGTGTTCAATGTTGTCCATACAATCCACATGAAAAACAAAATATGAAAACAATAAGATGAAGTTATTATTAGTATATGAAAAAGATGTATCTAATTCATACAAACAGCTAATACAACTCAGGAACACGTTTAATTCCCATGGAAGTAACGTGCCCTACATGCTTATCATGTCTTAACGGTTTAGTGAGAGGATCTGCTATGTTATCATCCGTAGCAATCTGGTCTATCACTATCTCCTTTTGCTCCACGTAATCTCTGATCATGTGAGCCTTCCGAAGTACATGTCTAGATTTGTTCCTAGACTTAGGCTCCTTAGCCTGGAAGATGGCACCTCTATTATCAAAATAGATGGTGATCGGGTCATTCGAACTAGGAACTATGGCAAGTCCTTGTAAGAATTGACGCATCCATATAGCTTTCTTTGCAGCCTCTGAAGCGGCATAGTACTCGGACTCAGTCGTAGAATCTGCTATAACACTCTGCTTGGAGCTTTTCCAGCTAACCGCAGCGCCATTAAGAGTAAATACGAATCCAGACTGAGATTTCGAGTCATCCCGATCCGTTTGGAAGCTAGCATCTGCGTAACCGGTTGCGCAAAGCTCAGTCTCTCCTCCATAAGTCATACCCAATCCTTAGTCCTCCGTAGGTACTTAAGGATATTTTTAACAGTCATCCAGTGTGTTTCACCTGGATTGCCTTGGTACGACTGGTCATACTCAAAGCATATGCCACGTCTGGACGTGTGCATATCATGGCATACATGATCGATCCTATAGCTGATGCATAAGGAATTCGACTCATGCGCTCGACCTCTTCAGATGTCTTGGGTGCCTGAGCTTTACTCAAATGCATCCCAGACGTCATTGGAAGATACCCCTTCTTGGAGTTGGTCATGCTGAACCTTTCAAGAATCTTATCTATATAAGACTCCTGACTGAGTGATAACATCCGTCGTGATCTATCTCTGTAGATACGGATTCCCAATATGCGCTGTGCCTCGCCCAGATCTTTCATCGGAAATGGTTCTTTAACCATACCTTAACCGAAGATAAGAGAGGAATATCATTCCCTATCAAGAGTATGTCATCGACATACAATATCAAGAAAACGATTTTACTCCCACTCGACTTGACATATAAGCATGGTTCCTCAACCGATCGAGTGAAACCATTTGCTTTTATGACTTGGTCGAAACGATGATTCCAACTCCGAGAAGCTTGCTTAAGTCCATAAATGGAACGCTTAAGCTTGCACACTTTCTTAGGATTTTTAGGGTCAATGAAACCTTCGGGTTGTACCATGTACAACTCCTCCTCCAAATAACGTTTAAGAAGGCGGTTTTCACGTCCATCTGCCAAATTTCATAGTCATGAAAAGCGGCAATCGCTAAGATTATCCGAATGGAACGCAGCATGACTACGGGTGCAAAAATTTCATCATAGTGCAATCCTTGCACTTGAGTGAAACCTTTTGCCACTAGTCGTGCCTTATAGGTGTCTGGTTGTCCCCCTACGGAATGCTTTATCTTGTAAAGCCATTTGCACTGAAGAGGCCGAACCTTATCAGGCAAATCAACCAGATCCCATACGTCATTCTCATACATAGAGTCCATCTCGGATTGCATGGCCTCAAGCCATAGCTTTGAGTCGGAACAGGTCATGGCTCCTTTATAGGTAGCGGGTTCGTTACTCTCTAGGAGCAAAACATCGTCTCTATCGTTCTCCTCGACCATACCAATGTATCTGTCTGGAGGTATGGAGACTCTACCCGACCTTCTAGGTTCCTCAGGAATATTAACCGCAGCAGAAGATGAAGGAACATCTTCCTCCATCGGTTGCTCGGTTGTTGGTTCTTGAATCTCCGACAGATCGAAGGTTCTATCACTCGTCTTGTTCTCGAGAAATTCTTTCTCTAGAAACTTCGCACTAGCCGCAACAAAAACACGTTGTTCGGTAGGCGAATAAAAGTAATGACCAAACATTCCTTTTGGATAACCAATAAAGTATGTCTTGACCGATCGCAGGCCGAGCTTATCCTCGTGTCTCCACTTGACATAAGCCTCGCAACCCCAAACCCGAATAAAGGACAAGTTAGGGACTGTTCCCTTCCACATTTCAAATGGGGTCTTGTTAACAACTTTAGACGGACTTCGGTTAAGTATAAGAGCAGCTGACAAAAGAGCATAGCCCCACAATGAATCAGGCACTACCGTGTGACTCATCATGGATCGAACAATATCAAGTAATGTTCGATCTCTCCGTTCGGACACACCATTTAATTGAGGTGTTCCAGGTGGAGTTAATTGTAGTACTACACCACAGTTTTTAAGGTGTTGATCAAACTCATTCGAAAGATATTCGCCACCACGATTTGAACGTAGTGCTTTAATCTTTCTACCCAGCTGGTTTTCAACCTTGTTCTGGTATTCCTTGAACTTATCAAAGGACTCACTTTTGTGCTTCATTAAGTAGACATATCCATATCTACTCAAATCGTCCGTGAAAGTGATAAAATATCTATAGCCATCTCTAGCGTTGATTGACATAGGTCCACACACATCAGTATGTATGAGTCCTAATAGGTCAGCAGCGCGCATTTCAACACCTTTGAAGGAAATTCGAGTCATTTTGCCTATGAGACATGATTCACACGTGCCAAATGATTCATAGTCAAATGGGGAGATAGTCTCATTGTCAATGAGCTTCTTCACGCGTTTTTCATTTATGTGTCCCATACGGAAATGCCATAGATAGGTTTGATCTTTGTCACCAACCTTTACCTTTTTATTACTCACATGCAATATATATGTGGTTTGATCTAAAACATAAATCCCATTTATGGAAACTGCTTTACCATAAATCATTTCGTTAAAAGAGAAAATACAGCTATTATCCTTTATAACAAATGAAAAACCGTTTTTATCGAGAACGGAAACGGAAATAATGTTTTTAGATAAACTGGATACATAGTAACAGTTATTTAAAAATAACTCAAATCCGCTTGGGAGTTGGATTACATATGTTCCCACTGAAACGGCAGCTACTCTTGCTCCATTCCCCACTCGCAGGTCCACATCACCCTTTTCGAGAGTTTTGATGTTTCTTAGGCCATGCAAATGATTACACAGATGAGAACCACAACCAGTATCAAGTACCCAAGTTCCGAAACTTGCATGGTTAATCTCAATCATATGAATAAAAGAAGACATACCAACCGGAGTGACGCGGCCTGCTTTTACGTCTTCAGCATACACGGGACAGTTCCGCCTCCAATGCCCAGTCTTGTGGCAATGGTGGCACTCCATGTTTTCTTTGCTCTTTGTCTTGCTTTGTGAGCTACTGCTAGTCTCACCAGGCCCACTCTTGCCCTTTCCTGGCTTCTTGAACTTCGGCTTCCCTACAGCTAGGTCGGCCTGAGCCTTGCCCTAACCCTTACCCTTGTTTGCAATCATGAGAACGTCCTGCTTCAGGCTCCCACTCAATTTCAGATCCTTCTCAGTCTGTATGAGAAGTGAGTGTAGCTGATGAGGATTTCTCTTCAAATCATTCATATAGTAATTTGCCCTGAATTGGAAAACCATCATGAAGTGAATGAAGCATGCGGTCGATGACCACGCTCTCTTTGATTTTGCAATCAAGTGCCTCCAGTTTTTCGAGATTCTCGATCATATCGAGAATGTATGGGCTAACCGGTTGGCCCTTCTGGAGTTTCGCTTCAAAGAAGCGAGTGGTAAGCTCATACATAACGATCTGCGGTGCTTTTGAGAACTCGTTAGTGAGCGTGGTGAAAATCTTGTTTGAACCTTGGGCAATGAATCGTCTTTGCAAATTGGATTCCATTGAAAAGATGAGTACGTTCTTTATCGCACCCGCCTCCATTACGAAATCACTATAAGCAAGTGATTCATTGGCTTCTGCATTGGGGCCTGGGTTAGGCGGTAGTGGCTCAGTCAAGTACTTGAGCTTACCGTCAGCTATGGCAGCATTCTGTAATGAAGCCTCCCAGTCCGCAAAGTTGGACCCGTTATTCTTCAGTCGCGTGTACTGATTCATATTGTCCATGAACATCTTAAGCCAGGATTCGCGTGCGAGCGTCGCACTTGGCATAGGGGCATCAGCATGTCCAGCCATTTGTTATAACAGTTTTATCGATATAAATGAATGCTACACTGCGAGAAAAGAGATAAAACATAATAAGCATTTTCATCGTTTTTAATTAAGTCTAATGCAAAACCGATTAATGCAAAGACTCTTGCATTTATACAATTGACCTCCCTCAAGTATTATATAAATGATCCCAAGACTCAATTTCTATAAATTGATAAGCCAACTTCTTGGCTAATTCTACTTTTAGAATTCCTGGTCGATAAATTTCTGTAAATTCTATCTTTAGTCCATCATAATCACGAGATATTACGTGTACTATAATGCTGAGGTAAAATAGGTCAACACATACTACTTACCCAACGTAGAAGGGGTCATATGGAGAGTAAGGTCCTATATGCCTACCGACGAAGAAGGGATTCATAGCAGTTTTCCCTATAAAGACTAATATCAATTTTAGGTTTTTAGAGGAAGGTCCATCAGCTTTAATTTTATTCATTTAAGTGAACAAATGATCTAGCATTTAGAGAATGAATAATTTAAGATGATAGCTTTTAGAAATGTGAGTGACATCTGGATGTCCATGATAATTAACATACAATCTATATGAGTCAATTTTCATGCAATTAAGTAGTAGGTGGTTTGGTTTAGGCGGAATATGATGCACTAACTATCATGCAAAAGAAAAACAATAAGAACGAAAAAAATGAAAAACAAAGTACAAAGTCCTAGTGTGGCCTATCCTATCAAAATAGAACAAAATTACACTTTGGAATCCATCCTTATGGACCCTAGAAGCTTGACTTGATGTTCCATCTTGGTCCATGTTGCGAGAGAGAGCTATCCAATCTCCATATTTGGTCTTCTCAAAAATACAATTTTAAAATTACAAAATATAAACCTATTTACATTCTAATTTAAAAATTATAATTAAAAATTACAAAGGGGAGATTCGAGATCTCAAAATACATCAAAGACCATGTTACCATCATTACGATAACACAATCTACTAAGGCCACACTAAGCAATACAAATTACAACCTCTTGTTAAAATACCAAAATAATCCATTCATCCATTCATTCATTCATTCAACCATAATAAAATGCATCAACAAAATAAATTAAACCTTCAAGACATAATTCATTAATTATGATGATTAATTTATCCAAACCACCTATAAAATGATCAAAATCATGTGGCAATTCCTTAATTGTACACAACAATTTTAATCAACCATAATCCAATTTAATTCATATTATCGATTTAATTCATATTATCGGGTATAACATAAATTAAATTCAACATTATTTTAAACCTTTTTAAAATAATAGGGTATCTATCATTGTGAACTTTTTCACAACAACAAAACAACATACATTATCTTTATAATGCAATAATCAAAACAAAATTAAAAAAAAAAATTCACTATTCACGGATGAACAGTACCCGTGAACAGTAGCAGGTACAAATTTTTTTTTTTTTTATTTTTTTTTTTTTCTCGATTTTAATAAAAACAAAACAAAAACATACAAATTAATCTTCTTAATTTGATCATGCTAATAAAACTAGATCGGTACAAACATTCAACATCTAATCATTATTAAACATTGATACAAACTAGATGATTCAAATTAACCTTTTAAAATGAATATCTAAATCATGATTAATCGATTATCAAATTACTCAACTAATCATAATTATTTTGTTTATTCATATCAAAAAATTTAGCACAATGAATGTTCTTTAACATCCAAAACAAATTCCTTTTACATTTCAATTTAATCCTCATTAAATCAAAATATCAACAAATTCATTATATTATTATCTTAACATATTAAAGCAACAACATATATGAATCAAAAAAGAAAAACAAGGCAAAAAAAAAAAAATTCTTCACGGCTGAACAGTGCCGTGAACAGTACCAATTTTTTTTTTCCCTGGCCGTGAACAGTACCAAAAAATACAAACCCTAATTTTTTTTTTCTTCTTTCAGCCGAAACAAAAAAAAAACAAAACAAAAATTTCTAATCTTATATTTCATCAAATATGAAAACATATAAAATAATTTCATAGTCAAATGCTCTGATACCACTTGTGGGAAATATCGGTATACTCCCTTTTAAATTTTTCGGATTATAATAAAATTATAACTATATGAATTTCTAGTCATAAATGAAATTGTTTAATATAAAACAAGAGATTAAGAAATAACCTTCGGTCCTAGTAAAAAGCCTAAGAACAAATACCAAAGTAGGTATTCTCCTAATCGTTACACCCAAGATGGTTCAAGAAATGCCTTCGTCGTGCTAGAACGAATATCCAAAAATTACTTCTAATTTTGTGTGTATAATTGATGATGAATATGAAAATGAATAAGAGAGTTCAAAAATCAGAATTTTTTCTCCTTTTTCTTTTGTGTGTGCCGTGAGATTAGAGTAGTGATTAGGGTTTTTATTTTTCTTTCTTTTTCTTCTTGTAGCCGTGGGATCCAAGAGCCAAAAGAAAAACCTAGTTTCCTTATTTCACTCAACCTCTATTAGGCAGTTAGCATATCATTAATTATGTACATAATATAATATGTATTAATTATTACTAGTAATGGACCGTTACATAAACCGAGTAATGCCGGACCAATACACTATAATAATATCGTGTAATACATATCCGCCAACTTAAATATAACATTTTATATTCAGTTTAGACCAACATTATATACATGGATTAAATATAACATTTTATATTCAATTACCAGCTAACATTATTTAATCGTTATTAAATAATCGTATCATCATCACATTGACTAATCTTTTAGTCAAATACATCGACTAACCTTTTAGTCATTTAATAAGACATCAATATGATTATTTTCTCAAATAATCACATCTCTCAAACCCATCCTTTAGGTGTGACTTTTAGGGATCAGTTGATTACCGCCATCTGTATGACAATAACGTCAAACTTATCTAGCAAGCCAACCGTTATCGATAAACATTAATCAACTGATTATAATACTATGTATACCATGTGAACCTTAGCTGTTATCACACTAACTGTGGAGGACACTAGCTCCAACATCTTGATCTTCATTCCAGGTAATACTTCCGCAACAGTGATAAGGTTTCTCCTCAATAATTGATATAAATTACATGTCTAAAAATAATTGTCATATCAACAATCATGATGACATGACTATAGCAATGTGCTTATAGTGCTACCTCGTTAAAAACCTTGCTAGGAAAAACCCATTGGGACAAAGACCTAGTTGAAGGGAAAAAAGAGTGTAGCGATCTTCCATATGTTGAATAATAATCCAGTTAATACATTCAGTTATTTCTTTTGCTAGCTTAACTTATTGTATGAATTGACATTCTCATTGTAGACTTTGACTACATTAGTTTTTCCAATCGTTGTGGTACTTCTAAACCATAAACTAATTTCATATGTTTAGCAAAAAGTTCATTCAAATCTGAATTCTCATATGCTCAAACTTCAGGTTGAGACATTAATAAATACTCCCTCCTATTCATAATAACATTCCCCCTTTCCATTTTCATCTATTCACAATACCTTCTCCATTTCCTTTTTTGGTAAACTTTTATACTTATTTTAATCACATCACCCCACAACAATACCCCATAATACATATACTTTATCTTATTTTAATCACATTACCCCACAACAATAATTATTTTAATAACTTCACTCCACAATAATACCCCACAATACATTCCCTCTCTCCAATCACCTCACCCCACCACAATATTTTACCTAATTTAATTACTCAGCCTTAATTTTTGGCCTATTCTTGAATGGGGAAAGTTATTATGAATAGGAGGGTGTACATCAAGTAAACTGTACAGAAGTTTTGATGTATCATTTTGGAACTAATTATGATATCTTTTAATCGTATAGTAGAGGTTCATGTATTTCATCATGATTTTTCAAGAACTCAATTGATTAACCATTAACAATTGATGATCATTCATAAGAGGCTTCTTCAGGAAATTATCCTCGTTGGAGTAAAATATATTTCTCCTTTTAAACATTTATCACAATAGAACCATAAATTAATCATGTACATGCAAATGATATGTAACTAATTCTTAACAACATTCTAAAATAATGCAATAATGTACATATATTAAAACTACGATGCAAATGATGAGCTTGATTTCTAAATGCACATGATGATGACTAAAAATGCAAACTGTACAGTTTTTCCTTTCCAATATTCATAATTTTGATTGACTTCATGTCAATGAATGGATTTCAAGTTCATGAGCTCATATATAATTATCAAAGGTTATATATCGACAATCAAAATTGGACTTACATATAATATCCCAATTTTCTAGTCCATTAAACTCCGCGCGCAAATGCATATCGGTTCCTTAATCATATCGATACAATTTCAACATCTAGCGATATTGTCAGTACTGATCAGTGATATCTGAATATATATGGTACCATTTCTTTTATATATATAGGCCATCTATTATCATTCAGATATTTATTTACTCCATAAAAATACCAACTGCCCGGGCTTGCCATTTTCTTATTATTTAAAATACGTGAACCGATATGACTCTCACACTACATTTCACGTGTGGTTACTGTTCAATTTGGCAAGAATCAAATTTTTCATTATATATATTTTCTATGACTAAGTTATAGCTCAATTGAATCATAATAAATTTGGAGCGTGAAAGGCAATTAGATCCGGTTTTGAGTTTTAGGAGGATTTCAATGTAATAATCAAATCATAGATTTCAATGTAATAATATATCACATTTTGATAAGGTGATCAAAGTGGTATCAATATACATCTTCATAACCAAATGAATACCATCATTTCTAATTCCATAAACCTCTATTTGATGTATTTTGTATTGAAAACAAACCGCTGAACTTCAAGTCTAGTTAGGGATAACATACTTATTTGTTTTTACCAGCCTTTCCTTATCATTCTCAACCTAAGGTGGTAAACACTATCAACAACAGATAGATTTAATGGGTAATAGATCATTATAGTCACCTCTAAATTTCTCATATCATAATGAGACTTTGATATGGGCACTTTTGTACAATAACAAAATGTTTCGGGAAGTAACATATTATGCAGTTGGATTTCAAATGTGCTGAATCACAATGCTCAATTTAGGAGATCAACTATTCCATATGTTAAAATGTGATTTATTATCACAAGAACTACTCGGAAAAATCATTATGTGAATACGAGTCACTAAATATAATGTCAATTCATACGCGAACATTTAAGTTCTTTATTCAGCTTTGAGTAGTGTTTAAATCTCCAATATCAAATATACTCAATATTCATGTAATGTCTTGCCTTTAATAAAATTTCTATACGAGAGAGTTTCAGCACTTGTCTTTTCTTTAAGATAAACTTCAGGTTATCAAAACGGGTATATTAGGAACCCGGATGGCCTTTATCGTCACATCATGGCCATTTAATGTCAACTTTCTTAATTTGCTCAAAATCTAAGGCAATATTATATAAGCATGTCTATTAATAATTTATATTTTCACACGCCACTTTCTAGCTGACTATTCAACTTACTAAACTTCTAGTTAGTAACGTCGTATCAAGTGCCAAATTTGTAGTTGACTATAATTACAGCGCTAAACTTCTAGTTAGCAGCATTTTATCATATAAATTCAAATTTTTCTTTTGAATCTGGCCAAATAAACAATAGATGTGACATAATACACTAATTAGTGTCTTATTTATATTAGTATAAACATAAATCATACATCAAAATTTAATCTTTTTCTAGAAATACAAATCATAATTGATTCTATGAATAATATTAGTTAAACATAATTAATAATTCATTGGTTTCTTCAGGGGGTGTTGAATATAACGAATTATTGTGATCACTCTCTTCATAATAGTTTTAAACCCGTGCATAAAATGCACGGGTCGTATTATCATAATTGCATGCGCTATTATTGAAGACATGAATTAAATAGTTTAAAATTAAAAAAACGTGTATTAAGTATGCTAAACGTGGAAGTAATTGGCGTAGATTCACATAAAACAAATACTCATTTATAAAGATTACACATATATGGGTGTCCATTTACATTTAAATTCCATTATAATATTTTTATTAGTTTGTGTATTAGGTCGGTTCCCTTGTTCCATGTTAGAAATACGGAGCATGATCCAAAGAATGTTATTCAGCTAAAAGCCTAAAAGCGTAGTTATTTATATTCTCTATAGTCTATATTTAATATTAATCAGTTGAATTTGTTGTACTAATTTCAACCAAACACATCTGATTTTTATTACTTCGATTTTTGTCCTTCATTAACTTTTTCGGTTTATATATATGCATTTTTTATTTTTTGGCGTCTTAATATTGCAAAAACTTTCTATTAATTTTTTTTGTAATTTAAGACTTACATGTTCCTTATTTATTTTAAATATTTTAGCAAATTATCAGTTTCATATATGAGGTTTTAATTTTAAGTATTTTGATTATTTGAAGAAAGAAGAAAAGAGAGTAATTAATTAGTGAAAGTAAGAGAGAGTAATTAAATATGTATGAAGAACATGGGGTCCTATTTAAATAAAAAAATTTAAGCCTAAAAATCAAGGATCAATAGGAATTTAATAGATGACCAAATTGTAGGGGTTTGTTTTTTTAAAATTTGGTACAAATAATGATAATTTTTTTATAACTACAACCTAGCTTCGCTTTACTCTCTTTCTCTATGTATATTACTCTTATTTTATAGTATTTGTTTATAACAATTTTGTTATTAAAAAAACATGTAAAAAATAATGAGTAAATTTGGACTAAAGTCGTATTTAAGATATTTGACTTTTACAAAAAATAATGATTAAAAATAGTGATTATGTTTTGACTTTTGATTAATCGTGAATTAAAATTGCTCATTTCCAATAAATGCGAACAATTTCTCACTCTTAGTAAATACTTTTATAATTTTATGATTCTATAAAAATTATGAAGGGAGAAATGTTAATTCATGAGAAATGTTCTATACACGTCGTCTTTAAGTCTTGATCAGAAGGTTAGCAACACTGAACTAATAGATTAAAATTCCATCTCCCATTTTTTTTTCTTTCCCGGACTGTGTGCTGTAATATAAGATTATATGATAAGATGAGATTGAATTGTAAAAATTTGTATTTGTATGTTATTGTTTTATTTTTGTAGAATATTTTTTCGACTCGATTTTTTTATATTGAAATATCATATTTATATAATCTCGATTATCATAAATATCATGTATTATATCCTTTGTCATCATATTATAATGTTTCAAATTAAAGGAGTGGGCAGGAGAGAGAATAATTAAAAGCATATGAGAGGAGAGAGGTAAATTAAATGGAGTATTGTTCGGTGGGTCCTACCACCATGAAAAGAGGGGAAAAAGTTGAGTTTTTTCCAGCCAATAGGAAGGCTGGAAAAAACTCAGCTTTTATATATAGAGGAGATGGTAGAATTTTATTCAAATCCCAATTTTATATATTTCCAAGCCCAATTTTATTTATTCTGACGATTAGTTTTTTATTTTTATTTTTATTTCTTCACACATATTTCGGTTTATGGCATTACTATTATTATTTTTATTTCTTTTATTCATCAAATTTAGACTAAAATCGTTTAACCTTAAATTAATTAAATTCTTTTATTCATTTAACATCCTTTAACCCTAATTTAATTCATCAAACTTAATCGTTTAACCCTAAATTAATTAAATTCTTTTATTCATTTAACATCTTTTATTCATCAAACTTAGATAATTATACGATTACATTAATCAAATTGATGAACCCTCATAACCTAATTCGATTATATTAATCAAATCGAGTGACACTAGTTTAATTCGATAAATTTAACCGTAATACAAAAAATTAAAATTGTGATTATTCTTTTTTAAATAATCATACGATATAGTATAATTATGTTATTACTTTCGTTCTTTAAAATAAAATAGTTTTATAATTTCATTGGTTTTCATTTTTTTTTTGGAAATGTTTCAATTTCAATTTAATCCTTTATAAAAACACTGAAATTAATGTTTACAATTTTAATAATTAATTTATATTGTGTTTGAAATGTTCATATTGATAAATGATAAATTAAACCGTGTTTAAAAAAAATCTTGTTTTAAAATTACTCACATAATATTTCCAAATATTTTTTTTTATTAACAAAAATTGTTACCTTGTTTATAGAAAAGTTGTTAATTTTTTAAATTTCAACTGCCCTATTTAATATGATGTGTTTAAGTCAATTTTTGATTTTTAAAATTTAAATTGGCACCCACTACTCCGTTATGGAAACTAATTACTGGCTCCAATCAAGGCTATAATTTAGGAATCATCATAATTATCACTAAATTATAATTTTCGTTTTTTAAGTTAATAAATCTTGTTCAGATTCAAATATGGTCAATTTCGTCAATAATATCTTCAATTAGGGGAATATATTTCGTCAATAATATCTTCATATAGGGGATTATATATCGTCAATAAAATACTCGTCTTGTATTTTTTTTATTTTATGTGTAAAGTACTAACAAATAATATCTTGTTTAATTATTTTTATGTGAAATTATATATTATAGGAAGGTTACTACGTGAAATACTCGTAATTATATATTATACGAATTAATAAAAATTGGTCTTAATTAATTTTAGGAATCATCAATAATGAAAACCCAATCAACGCTATAATTTAGGTATCCTCATAATTTTATGGTCAATTTCGTTTTTTTAATTAATATATAAATCTTGTTCAGATTCAAATAGGGTCAATTTCGTCAATAATATCTTCAAATATGGTCAATTTCGTCAATAATATCGTCAATAAAATACACGTCTTGTATTTTTTTTCTATGTGTAAAGTACTAACAAATAATATAAGATTTTAAAAAAAGTACTGTGAAAAACGAATTAATAAAAATTGTAACAATATTGATATTACTGGTTGTGTGTGAGATTGACTGAAATTGATGTTGTTTGCATGTCAATAATGACTGAATTGACTGAAAATTGAATTTGTTTGCATGTCAAAAATAGTAACAATAAACGATTGTAGTCAATTGAATCAATGCCTCCATCTTCAACTTGGTTCGCCATTGATAGTAGGAAGGAGATGAAGAGGTTATTTTTTGGAAGAAAAGAGTAGAATTTATAAATTAGGCTAAAGAAAGTGAAGAGATTTTATGAAATGATAGGGTAAGTGGGCCGTGTGATTGCTTTTATAGTGGTTTATTTTTTTTATTTTTTATTTTAATAAGTTAGGCTTGCCTAACTTGATAAATTAGGGTAAGGAAGTGAAGAGATTTTATGAAAGTTTCGTTTTTTTTTAATAAATTGACTATAATTCTAGATTTCTAGTGTACTTAACTTTAGTTTTTTTAAAATTAAATTGACTATAAATCTAAAATTCTAGTGTAATTGATTTTTTTTTAGTAAGTTAGACTTGCCTAACTTGATCTTCTAGGGTTTTCTATAAAATGGACTATAATTCTAGTGTAATTGAGTTTAGTTTTTTTTTTTTTTTTTTTAATAAATTGACTATAATTCTAGTGTACTTAACTTTAGTGTAATTTGGTTTAAGCTATGATCGGATATAACTATGTATCCATTTAGATAATAAGCCAGGTTTAATAATCTTTGATCGGATATACTATGTATCCATTTAGATAATAAGCCGGGTTTAAGCTATGATCGGATATAACTATGTATCCATTTAGATAATAATAAGTCGGGTTTAATCTTTGATCGGATATAACTATGTATCCATTTAGATAATAAGCCGGGTTTAAGCTATGATCGGATATAACTATGTATCCATTTAGATAATAAGCCGGGTTTAATCTTTGATCGGATATAACTATGTATCCATTTAGATAATAAGCCGGGTTTAAGCTATGATCGGATATAACTATGTATCCATTTAGATAATAAGCCGGGTTTAATCTCCGATCGGATATAACTATGTATCCATTTAGATAATAAGCCGGGTTTAATCTTTGATCGGATATAACTATGTATCCATTTAGATAATAAGCTGGGTTTAAGCTTTGATCGGATATAACTATGTATCCATTTAGACAATAAGCCGGGTTTAATCTTTGATCGGATATAACTATGTATCCATTTAGATAATAAGCCGGGTTTAAGCTATGATCGGAGATAACTAAGTATCCATTTACATAATAAGCCGAGTTTAAGCTATGATCGGATATAACTATGTATCCATTTACATAATAAGCATGGTTTAAGCTATGATCAGATACAACTATGTATCCATTTACATAATAAGCCGGGTTTAAGCTATGATCTGATATAACTATCTATCCATTTACATAATAGGCCGGGTTTAAGCTATGGTCCGATATAACTATGTATCCATTTAGATAATAAGCTGGGTTTAAGCTATGATTCGATATAACTAAGTATCCATTTACATAAGTTACTAACCACTAAACCCTAAACCCTAAACCCTAAACCTTAAATACTAAACCCTAAATAAACTAACCCCCGATATCTAAACCTATATTCAAACCCTAAACCCCGAATCAACGCCAATGGTTATATTCAAAATATCTAGTTTGGCGATAATGGTGTAAATCTCAAACGACAAAGCTCATATGTTAAATATAATTCGAATAAAATCAAGTTTCAATACCTCAAATCATCAATGTTATGATTTTAAGTTTCAATTTCACTTCAACTAATGGAAAAATCAAATTTAATAGACTAACCGTTTTTAAAAATTTGAAATAATTCAAATTAAGTTAAAGTTAATATTTTCAAATTATGAGTGATTTTATCAATTTTTACGTCAACCTTAAATTTAAAATTCAAATGACCCACCACTTCATTAAGGAAACAAACAGTGCCTCCTATTAAGGCTATAATTTAGGAAGCATCATGGTTTTGTTTTATTTTTGTATAGTATATTGATTTTTTCGGAATTTAATTTTTAATAAATTTCGTTTTATTTTTGTATTGTATATATATTGATTTTTTCGGAATTTAATTGTTAATAAATTTCTTTTCATTTTTGTTAACAAGTAGTGCCTCCTATTTAGGAATCATCATGAATAAAAACAGAATCAATTTTTATAATCGGAAAATATATCCTGTAAAATTCTTTCCTAAGATCATGGTAACAATTATTTATATACAAACGTATAATCCTAAATATGTAAAGAATATTGTAATTATTTACTTAATTATATCAATTACTCGAAGGATTTGATTACTATAATCGAATTAGATTTTTAGGGTTCATCGATTTGATTAATATAATCGAACTATGTTTTGGATTAATCGAACCAAATTAGGGTTAAACGATTTAAATGAAAGTTTGATTAATAATAATAATCGTAACAATACCAAAAACCCGAAATTTGATAAAACGAAATTAAAAAAATATGAACAAATATAAATAATTAAACTTTGATTATATTTCGGGATATGAAAAACATGAAATTTAATAAACGAAATTTAAAAATAGTTATCAGAATGATTTGTTTGACAATATAAATACAAGGCGAGTTTGTTTCAATGATTAATAAACGAAATGAAAAAAAAAATAAAAAAAATATAATAATACCCTAAAACGAAATGTATGAGCAAAATGAAAAAAAAATCCATCAATATAACATGAAATACAAGTATTCCATAATTAGAGTTGACTAGAGGTAGTGATTAAGTTAACTATAGATGTTAAATGACTAACCTACCCCTAAATTAACCATCATAAGTTAACTTAAGTTTGCCACGTGTCACCTTCCTATTGGTTGTGTATGGGTTTCCCATACACATTGTGTATGGGCCGTATGGTTAGCCTTTTGACAAAATAAGCAACCAAACCAAACGAAATTCAAAGACGAACGAAACAAAGATTCAAGACTAGTGAGAAGGAGAATCACTTCTTTCCTAGTAAAGGACAATTACAGCTAAACTGTTTTGACAAATTATTTGGCATTTTGTTTGTTTTAAGTCAGGTACTTCGTTTCTACCACGAAATTCTATGTCACCAGATCTAAGACGCAATAGGTCGGAAGTCGGAACGTCTGTCATTCGGGTTGGGTTGAGTCGGTCGATATTAGTCTCATATTTTAACATGGTTAATCAAATAATATCAAAACAGAAGGTTACAATAGCATTCATACCATTTTCCCTTGGAAAATACTACTCCACTATGTATTGGGTTTTATGACTTTTGATAATGTGTCGGCGATAGGTTTAATTGGATCACAGTTTATATTATCATCATATATATATTACACTAGTTTTATATTTTTTCTATATATAATATTTTTATCGAACTTCTTAGGTATATAAGCCGCATTCAAATGCATATCCACTTGTACCAAAAAAATAAATCAAATCCATACATTAACTGCACTCTTGACTCAACGAAAAAACAATACCCATAACTTAAATATAGGATATATATAGAACAATCTCATTACACATATTATACGACATATTTCGTACTTAATAAGTGCAATATCACTCGCTGCATCACATAGTGGCATCGTAGTGATACTTAATTTCAGTGTCACTCTTTTACCATAAAAATGTAAATCATAAACGTTTCTCTCTCAATTCCACAGGATCAATGTTACTCCCTCCGTCCAACTCATTTGTTTACCATTTTCATTTTAGGGTGTCTCATTCATTTGTTTACCTTTCTATATTAGATTTGTTTTTTATGAGTAATTTGATCTCTCATTGGGTTTATTGTCCATTTATCCTCTACTAAGTAATACCACAAATGGTCACCTACTCTTTTCTTAATAATTGTGCAACAAATAAAGGTAAACAAATAACCGGGACGGAGAGAGTAAATATGTGAGAAAATGATATTGAAACTCAATATAGCGAGTGAATTAGGGCAAAGTTAAGTGGTTGCTTGCACGGTAATCACGGCATAACGCATACGCATTGCATTAGTTAGCATCTTCGTTGTACTACTTTTAAGCTTGTGGAACCCAAACTTATCTTCCCACACACATGCCGACGCCCTAAAAAGATGATGATATCTAAATTAGCAAGTTGCGGAACTTATTATTAAGACTTTAGCCACCTATGAAACAAGGGATGAGACCTATGACATGCTTGTTCAATGTTCATGCACCCTCACTATCAACACATATGGACACACAATGATATTGCTAAGTCAGCAAAAACTTGAGAAGGATGTGTCGTATGTGGCAAGCTTGTTACTCAAGTAAAAGATCGGCATCTAACTGACTCGATTGAAAATGACTTCAATAAATAATTCGATATAAGAGTTGGGTTAAAGTTTAAATTTTAATTGATAAATGACTGGTAGGATTGTGGATGGCTGGTTGAAGAGCTGATTAGACTTTATTAGAATCGATATTGAAAATCTGATACAATAAGTAAATGTAAGACGGTCATATTTACGGCTCAACACTTTGTAAATTTTTGAAAATGCATTAACCATAGCTGCTTTTGTTTGTACAAGCCGAACGAGCGGTTTTCAATCGATGTGGTGCACAATACATGTACATGTATGTAGGCATGTAGCAGCCATGTAGCTCTATCTTGTTACAGTCTACCACAATCGAAGTTAGTCAACTGACTCAACTCAAACTCTATAAAAAATCAACCTATTTTAACGAGTCTACATACCCCTCCGCCATACTACAATAACGACCCAAGGCTAACACTAGTCAACTTAGCCGAAGCTCATGGCGGACTCCAGTTGGTTGGGTGAACTAATAAGATCCAAGCCACCGGACCAGACTTAGCCTAACCACGTGTACTATTCGGAACTACTGTTCTTGACACGTGTTGTCACATGTCACACGAGACTGTTTGAATTACGGAAGAAACACAAAGAAACAAGAAAAGAATCAACTTTACTTTTATGGCTAATTAGATTAGATATTTTTGTCTCACCTATGTCTTAATTATTGCACCACATTCATTGTAAACACAATTAAGCAACTAACTTACTTTGGAAGATTCTAACCAAAAGAAGGAATTAATTATTATTATGATTTTTCTAACATTTGTCACTGTGTCCCAGCTTTTAAGGGCACATATTATAAGGTCGTTTAAATCAATATTTTAAAATTGTAATTACTGTATGTATTTCAAGCACAAATTAATTAACTATAGATACGATTTGATTTGAGACAAGATTTATATAAGTCTGAGGCAAATTTTAGAATAATGTATATTTAACAATGGTTAATATTAGAAATTGAGAGAGGAATTGTATTATTGAGTTGTGTTGTTGATAACATAGAATGATCGGTATTTATAATACCTTACAATAAACCATAAGTATTACCAAACCCTAATGACAGTCGTCGTACCGTAGCCGTCATCTTGACGTCTTATACTAAACCCTAGACTCTCTAACATCCCCCTCAAACTCATGGTAATTTTGATAAAAATTTCCATGAGTTTGCATAAACAATAAAATAAGAGAAAAAAAAAAATCAATCTTCATCTTCTTTGGCTTCATTATCATCTTCATATTCGCAAGGTTGGTAAGATGAACGAGTATAAAACTCGTTAGAAAATTTCGTCGAACAAGAACGTTAAGTTTTTCGGACTTGTCGAATATCAAATAATTTGCTAGGAACATTAATCGAACCTAAACAAATTTCAATAAAACGGAAAACTTTCCGTCAAATTCAATAATTGGAGAACGTTAATTTTTTCGGGCTCCAAATTTAATCGCGTAACTCGCCAGTCAAATTTTGAACCACCTTGAACGAATTTGAAAACTTTTAATTTCAGAGAGATTGAAATTGATGATAGTGCACGCCCATAAAATTTAGGGGATGACAAAATCAAGACAAAGTATCAAACAAATTGCCTTTGCTTTATGACTACCATTATTTGTTAGTGTAAGCAACCTTGGTCTTTGACGGAGACACAAGAGCACACCAACATCTTTTTTTTTTTTTTAATAGTACAAATACGGATGGCTGACAAAATAATACGGAACATATTTCTTTTTTTTGTTTAAAATTAGATAGTACATAACGAATCCCGCCGGTAGGTTTCTTACATTATCAACCCACCGGCGAGGTAGTGGAAGCGATTTTTGTAGAGTCCTCTAGGAAAGAGGCTCTGATACCATATTAGAAATTGAGAAAGGAATTGTATTATTGAGTTGTGTTGTTGATAACATAGAATGATCGGTATTTATAATACCTTACAATAAACCCTAAGTATTACCAAACCCTAATAACAGCCGTCGTACCGTAGCCGTCACCTTGACGTCTTATACTAAACCCTAGACTCTCTAACAGTTAAGTTTGAAGTTGTGATAACTTTTGGATTCCTAGATTTTACTTAAAATCAATATATTGTTATAATAATAAATAATGTTCACTAGCGTGATTATCACTCCGAAAATAAAGTGAAATGGTATGATAGTCTGAATTTAATCTTAAAATAAATGACAACATTTATTTTGAGTTTGGTGATAAAGATAGGTAGTTAAGTTCTTTTATAATCCTTGGTAAAAGAACCATATTATGTTCGATTAAACGAATCTAACAAGCTATTGACTTTATTAGAAGAACTAATATTACGAGTCCAGGTTTGTTATTAATGGTCAATGTGAAACAATAAATATTCTGATCGAGTTAATTCAAATTATAAGTTAGTTGAAATCTGAAAAGATAACTGATAAGGTAACTAAAAATTAGGAGCTGATAAGGTAGGTGATGATGTATAAACTATTTGATAAAGTAACTGAAAAAGTAGCTGATTTTTAGTAAAATGACATAAATAGACATTTAAGTATTTAATATTATAAATTGAATGAGCAAAAAAGTAAAATGAAATAAATCATTTAGCTTATTTCTCAAATATAATATTACCTTGAGTAACTTTTCATTTCAGGTAACTTATTTACCAAATAAACTACCTGTTAAAAACCTGTCGAGAAAATATGATAGCTGAAATTTGTCTTCCCAAACTCTAGTTCTCAATCCAACAACATGTTGTATGCTTATCAAATTATTCAGATTAGTTTAATTCAGATTTGTAGGGAGTCGAATCAAAGTGGCTTGAGTATAGTGGAGTGCAATAGTACTTCAAAACGTTGCAATGATAACGAATTAAGAGGTATTGAGTTCGACTCTTTACACACGAGTGCTGCAGTTACCTTACCATCAAAGTTAAACTTGATGACTTACCTAATCCCTGAATTTGCACGGTATTCGAGTGTTCCATAGGTCACCAAAAAAGCCAATATTAGTGTTATCTTATCCACTTAATCATCGAATCAAGCAATAATCCATGTATATTTGTATTAATATATTACCTTAATCAATTAACTAATGAAACAATAATCTAATCCAAATCCACCCAAACTAATAATTACACACACTAATCAAAACCACTATCTCAAAAGGGCAAAATCGTCTTTTCACAACCTTCCCCCTCTCCTTCTAAATCCTAATAAAACAACAAAACAAATTCCTTCTCTCAATTAAATTTCCTCCCTCTTTCCAAAATCCCAGATCCCTTCTTAATTCCCCCAATTTCTCATACTAAATTCTGTACATATACTGATATACATAATCAATTTATCATAAAATCAAAAAAAAAAAAAAACCCCAATTTGACTTCTTTTTTTCTTAAATTCCCGTCATAAAAATCCCAAATTACCAGTCTTACATTTACTCCTACACATATACTGTATATATAATCGATCGATCAATCAATCAATCAATTAATTAAGTAATTGGAATCGTAATTTGATTCAATTGTTTTTTTTTTATTCTGTGAAAATTAAGTTAAATTAAATTAAATTAATGGCGGTTTCAACAATCACGATGTACGCAAGTGCACCGACAAGCAGCATCCACGATTTCGAGATACCATCCACGTCAGCATCGACGACATCCACGTCATCGGCGAGAATAATCGGCGGGTTGACCCGATTATTATCGTCGTCGACGGCGACGGCGATCGGATCGGCCGCCGTTTGCGGCGGTAGTGGCGGTGGAGATGACGGTGGGAGTTTGGGGAGTTCGTTTAGGTACGGAGGGTGTTCGCCGTTGAAACGAGATTACCTTCAGAGTAGTCCGGTATCGGTGCTAACGGGCCCGGTGTCGGGTTCGGGTTTGGGTTCGAGGAGTTTTGATGAGGGTGGAATTGGATTAGGGTTTATGGTTGATGAGGTTGAGTTTAATTTGGGGGATGATCTTGTAGTGGAGGAGTTGTTGAGTGGGGCCCAATTGAGAAATAAGATATTTTGTGATGAATTTGTTGTAAAGGCTTTTTATCAAGCTGAATTAGCTCATAGAGGACAGGTATAAATGTATAATCATTGTTTTTAGTTTAATTGACGGTTTTAAATGATGATTCATGTCGGATTTAGACTAATTTGTTTTCGAGGTGGAATCGGGTTTAGTTTGATTTAGTTGATTTTGTGGATGTGAATATGTGAAGTGATTTGTTTAGTAGGGTGGGATTGTATTTGATCAATGACGGTTTTAAATGATGATTCATGTCGGGTTTAGACCTTAAATCATTTTGGGATTAAGGCTCTAATGTTGTTGTGGTTGTTGGTGGTGTGGTGGAATTGAGTAGTGTGAGATATTGTTATATTTGATTATATGTTGTGATTTATTGAAAAGAGTTTGTTTTTGTTTGATTTAGATTATTTGTGTAGTTTAAATTGTAGTGGTATTTGTTGTTTTAGATTGAAAAGTTGTGTTAGGAATTGGGTAGTGTAGGATATTTTGGTAATGTATTTGATTTTGATCATATGTTGTGATCTATTAAAAAAGATTTGGTCTTTACTTGAATAGATTTTCTGTTTAACTTGATGGAATTGGGTATTGTGGGATCTGTTGTTTCGGATTGCGAAGATGTGTTGGGAAATATCATACTATGGTGTATTCAGAAATTTGAAATGTTCTAAAGATTGAATCTTGCTATCGATTTACTATGTTATTTTTTTTATTATGGAGGATGGGTGCATATACAAAAATGTTAAACCTTTGATCTTACTGAAGAAATTTGCTGCCTCTTTTGTAGTTTTGAGATCTGGAGTTATAAATGAATCACAGATCCATTGTGGTATTTTCGAGTTTTGATTTTTAATTTTTATTATTTGATTGGCAGATGAGAGCTAGTGGCCATTTGTATCTGCAGCACTGTG
Organism: Heliosperma pusillum; assembly: GCA_022085475.1. NCBI lineage: Eukaryota > Viridiplantae > Streptophyta > Magnoliopsida > Caryophyllales > Caryophyllaceae > Heliosperma > Heliosperma pusillum. Next base: position 47,160 of record JAIUZE010004323.1, read on the forward strand.
TTGAAACAGCTCTGCTTTTGGCTGCAATTGGAGCAAACTCGACGGTTGTAGCTGCTGGGTTGTTGCATGATTCCATTGATGATTCTTTTCTCACTTACGACTACATTTTGGCCATGTTTGGACAGGCAGTAGCTGATCTAGTTCAAGGAGTAAGCACCTTTATTCACTTTTCGATTCATATTTGGTGTAACATAGAGATTAGTTTGCTGAGTGTAGTGTTTAAAAAATACTATGTCATATAATGTTTTAAATGACTATGTCCCAGTTAGCAGCAATCTTGATTGTTTTCTGATTAGTTCGATCATTTTCTTAAGGTGTCAAAATTGAGCAACTTGAGCAAGCTTGCACGTGATAATGGAACAGCGTATAAAATAATTGAAGCAGATCGCTTGCATACCATGTTTCTTGCCATGGCCGACGCTAGGGCAGTTCTAATAAAGCTGGCAGATAGATTGCACAATATGATGACGTTGGAAGCATTGCCTGTGCACAAGCAGCACAGGTTTGCGAAAGAGACGTTGGAGATATTTGCTCCATTGGCTAATAGACTTGGTATATCCACTTGGAAAGAGCAGCTAGAAAACCTTTGTTTCATGCATCTGTTCCCAAATAAGCATCAAGAACTGTCCTCTAAGCTTGACAAAACTTTTGATCAAGCAGTGATTGAGTCGGCAACTGAGAAACTTGATAAAGCTCTCAAAAAGGAAAAGATATTTTGTCACGAATTATCTGGTCGTCACAAAAGCATATACAGCATTTATCGCAAAATGCTCAAGTATGATCTCTCAATTCCCCACATTATTTTTTCTGATACTGCACACCTATTTTACTTCAGCGCTTCACTCTGACACTTCGACATTCCAACACTAGACGCAAAAGCAATAAAATGAAAGTTTTTTTTTAATTATTTACAAATATATCCGTAACTGACCCTGGACATCGCGTCACGGTTTAGCTACATATTAACATATCTTTGGGAGTTGTGTGTTTGGACTGATCGCAACTATTGCTATATAGGAAGAAGCTGACGATGGACGAGGTTCATGATATCCATGGATTACGTTTGATTGTTGAGAATGAAGATGATTGTTTTAAAGCCCTGAAACTTGTTCATCAGTTATGGCCTGAGGTGCCAGGGAAGCTCAAGAACTACATTGATAATTCTAAGATTAATGGGTATGTTATATTGAACATATGAGTAGTTACGGCTCCAAAGTTCGCTTTGTTCTTAGTTTTTTCTTTTCATTGCCGGTTGCAAATGATTATCTTGAATTCTTAATGATATCCAATTGTCCATAATCCGTCTTGTAATGGGTTTTTTTCCTATTATTTTTAGGTATCGTTCTCTTCACACAGTTGTGGTTGGAGAAGGAATGGTTCCCCTGGAAGTTCAAATTCGCACCCATGAAATGCACCTACAGGCAGAGTTTGGATTTGCAGCTCACTGGAGGTACAAGGAGGGTGAATGCAAGCACTCATCTTATGTACTCCAAATGGTCGAATGGGCTAGATGGGCTGTCACTTGGCATTGTGAGAATATGAACAAGGATCAGTCATCGGGTGTTTTTGCCGATTCAATTAGGCGACCATGTAAGTTCCCGACTCATTCCGAGGACTGTCCGTATTCGTACAAGCCCCAAAGCAATCAAGACGGACCAGTATTCGTCATCTTGATAGATAATGAAAAGGTTAGTCTTTTGCTTTCTTGCTGCTCTACTAGTAATTTGTATGAGAATCCGGTAATTTGAGGGTGTTAAAAACCGTGAGATGACTTTCAGATTATAACACTAACTAATCCATGGTTTTCGCTCCAGATGTCTGTCCAAGAATTCCCGACAAACTCCACCATGCTAGACCTTTTAGAAAGAACAGGCCACGGTAGCCCTCGCTGGACACCTTATGGCTTTCCCGTGAAGGAGGATTTGAGGCCTCGTCTCAACCACGAGCCTGTTAGTGACCCGACTTGCCGGCTGAAAATGGGTGATGTTATTGAGCTAACTCCAGCCATTCCTGACAAGTCCCTTGTTGAATACCGTGAAGAGATACAACGCATGTACAATCGCGGTCGATCTGTGTCAGTATCAGGCGTTGCTGCTTCTCGTCCGAGGGTTGTTGGCTGGAGAAACTGACTAAGATTCAGAATGTGACTTGATAGAAGCGTAGAACTGTGGATAAAATCGAATAACACGATGCTTTTATTCTTGTACATAAATCCTGTACAGAACTTCAGAATATTTATTTCGTTGTATATAGTAATATTCTTGTCTAACAAAATATGACAGAATTGCGGAAATGTAACTACGAAAATGGAAAAAAAATAAAATCAAGTAGTATTCCGGAACAGAGATATTTCCTGCAATTTCCGCCTCATGTCTATAATCTAATTTCAATGTTCCATTTTTCAAGCATTATGTCTGAGTGAAATTTACTTCATTTGTTTTTCTGTTTTACTCTTTGAAATGTGATTGAATAAGGTGGAATGATCCTTTCAGAGCTTTACGCTTGTATTATGAAGTCTAATAGCGTTCGAGTGTCTACCTACCTATACAGTTTTTATAGTTGATATAAGCTAGTTTAGCTGATAAACTCACGAGGGGTAGTATTCATGGCCTGGTTCGAACTTTTTTAGCAGCATATTTGTCCTTGTGGCTTCTTTTATATCGAGAGAAAAAAACAGTTTTTATTCCGATAGTTCTTTATCCTTGTACCACTAAATTTCTTAAAAGTTTACACAGTACATTATCTTGTTATCATGGTAAACTGATCAAATCTAGAATCTACGACATACAGCAAGTAGCTACATTCTGCAATCCTGAAAAAACTAATGTTCACTTCCAGAAGAAATCTTGAACTGAGGTTTGCCAAGAGAGCACCAGCATCAGCATAACCAAAACACCAGCAAGTCCCCAAGACGAACCTCCAAACCGGACCACTGAGCTCTGGTCAGACGACATCAAGATTGCTTTTCTTTCTCCGGACATCGACGAGGAAGATGTCGAGGATGTTGTCTTGATTGCGATTATGAGTCCAGCTAGTACCATAGGAAGAACAAATCCAGAGTTCCACCTTATGTCATATATAGCATCATTACTCCTTGAGATATACAATGGGGATAATACAACTGCCAAAACTAAGGCTAGCGCCATGGCTACCGGCCTTTGAGACGATATTTGGGTTGAGTAAGTATCCGTTGCCATCGATGGATCTCGATTCAGAAGACCCACCAAATAGAATTTGATCAATGTAATATTGTAGGAAGGTATGTTTGTGTAGGGTTGGTTTATATAGGGAAAGAAGGGGAGTATGTAGATGAAGGAATCTAGTTGTAAAGTCATGAATTTTGGGTGGCAAAAGATGTAAAGTGGCCGTCCATATAAAGTTGGAAAAGGAGACCAATTGATTTGTCATTGAAATGAGGAATTAGAACATTTGAATTAGAGATGTTTTTGGAGTAAGGTATCTTTATGAATATTCATTTCTTGGTTTCACACGTAAATATGTTCCTTTATTACAAGAAGCTTTTGAAAAGAGCAACACAAGAGTACATGACCCGATGACCCTTTTGCCATAAGTGTAGCTGTGTAAGGCTCGACACATTTGATCGTCTTTATGATATGGAGTCATATGCGGGAGCTTTTGAGCACCGGGGTGATGTTTTTTCTCGTAGTTATATACTTCCAGCAAAAAAGCGATGAATACTGAGGAGTGGTAGACTGGTAGTTGGGGAATTATCCAAGACGTGTTTTACAAAAAAAAACGAAACCTAAATTAATAGGCGATGAACATCATACTGCAGGGTTTCGACTTTCGATGCAACTTTAACAATCAATCTCGTTAACTTGTCATTAATGTGCAACATTACCTCAGTGTCTCGAGAAATGAAAAACACTAGTTTTGGAGGAATTAATTTCTGATTGCAAGGTTGGAGTGCCCTAACTGAGTTGGCTCTTCATTTGACTAGTAAGAATGTTCACATTAACAACTCCAGAACAGCTCAAATCAGCAATCTTTTATCCTTTCTGCTAATGCAGTAATCTATGAATAGTATCCCAATATAAATGGTCATGTAACATAAATTGGTAACTCCTGAAACCAGAATGTTCAGCTTACAGTAACAATGGGACATCATGCCATAGTATGACCGTATGACCGTATGACTGATATCGACTATATCCTCCCGAAACCAGAATGTTCAGTTTACAGTAGCACTGGAACATTTTGTCATGGACTCATGGCATGAGTGCTATCGACTGTATCGTTCCTGAAACCAGTATGTTCACTCTACAGTAGCAGTGGGACATATGCCAAGGTATCGTATGTATTGTCATTCACAGACCAAACATACACTACATTTTACGGCCTATCATATCACAAATGTTCGCTTGTCAAAATGAAAATCTGGCCAGTATCGACAAAAAATTAATGCACCCTCCATTTGCCTTTTAACAAGGTGGCTTTTGAACAATGAGCATATTAACTGAATGACGGACTACCATGCATTGCGCAGCGGAATGCATCATTCTATCAGAAACTAGATTTCAACCAGGGTATGCGATAGAAAGAAATTTTTTAATACAGACATGAATATAGTTCTCACTTAGATCAGCAAGGTTAGCCAAGATGTAATATACTATAGAACCAATACATAAACGTGGTCGGAAAAATCTCCATTATCCTGTATATGAATTAAGAGTCAATGTATTCGAAACAAGATATATATATGAATATTAACACAAAGTATAAGAAGGCAAAAAAAGAATTCGAAGGACAAGAAAGTCCATCAAAGAATTACCCCATTTACAGAAAACCAGTAGATTCCCAAACTAATAATACATCAATTGCTTCCAAATACTTGAGGTGAACCTCCAAAACCACTATCGAATGTCCAAGGAAGCTGATTGATGCCACCCCACCACATCATCGAGATGTCTCATCCGTAAACCAAGCTAATTAATTACTCATATAATTAAATGAGAAATATCAAATACAATGACGGTCTCATACAATAGTTACTGATAGCCAAGATAATCACCATGGCCATCAATTCAATCCAATGCCAACCGAACACGTTACAACCAACCACATTTCTGATTTCTCTTCCATTTGGGCTCAAATAGGGAAAAAGAATAGTAAAAAATTTCCTAATCAAACGTAGGCATAACAAGTTAATACAAACTAAATCCTCCTTTCATGATCAGTCACGCATCTTTAGAAGCTGCCTCCTCTTGAAAGCCAAGAAACCGACCACCCCAATTTGCAAGATGATAGCAATGCCAGCAAATAACAATCCAATTGTTTGACCCATGTTAAGATTATGCTTTTTCCGTTGTGGTTCCCGGTGATTAAGTTGAGAATTGGTATCCAACTCATTGGGGGATTTTGGAGGGGAATGTACCTTGTGTAAGTGGTATGGAGGAGGTAGTAAACTATTAGGATGTCCCGGAAGTGGCGGCAAATGATTAGGGTGTGGGGGAGGAGGTACAAGAGGCGGTGGTGAAGGCAACGGCGAAGACGGGGGAGGAGAATTAAGGGGTGGTGGTGATGGTGATAATTGTGGAGGTGGTGGTTGTGACGGCGGAGGCGATGATGGTGCATTCACTTGTTGCCCATTTTGTTGTTGTTGTTGTTGTTGTTGTTGTTGTGATTCAACATTGATGGCTAAAAAAGCCAATAAAATCACTAAGTTCACAAATAACAACAATTTGAATGGTGGCCTTTCCTCCATTGTTATAAAGATTCAAACTTTCACCAAATCTCAAAGATTTCATACATCCACCAATAATTTCCAACCTAGATTTCCTCTAAAATCTTTCAGTTGCACAAAATCAACAAATTGGGCACTTGGGATTTGCCTCAAATCCCCTAAAAATCAAATCTTTTCCTTGAATTTTTACCAGAAATGAAAACCCTAAGAAATCAAATTCCAGAAAATCACCTCAAACCCTCCCCAATTCAATCAAATCTCAAAAATCCAACAACATGGGCATCTAAATTCAGCTACCAATCACACAATTCTTGATTCAAATCTCCAAAATCAACAAAAATATTCAAACTTTAAATTTAAAAAAGATGAACATAAGTGTTTGGAGATTACCATTCATTGATGAAGCATCTTCATAATTAAGGAATTGGGGAAGAAAAAGAGGGAATCTTTGATAGACCCTCTTGATTAAATTCCCCAAAACAAATGCTGGAGAAATGAGAAAAGGGTAAATAACAACGAAATTGCTTTAATTTGGGGGGAAAAGATGTGACCTTCTTAGACTTTCAGACAACTCGACTATTACACCCTGTCTCTTTGTGAAATAGAACTTGCAAGGAAATTGGGATACTTTCTAAACTACTGTAAATCCGTGTGAATGCACGGAATTTTAGATCTCATCGTTTAAAGAATTTTAGTTTTTAGACGAGGGTAATATTGCGTGAGACAATTTTAAAATATGAGACGATCTTATTTTAGGTAACAGACAACTCATTTATTAGCATTAAATAAAGAGTAAATTAATAAAAACTCCCTTTTATAAACCACTTTTCTAAAATTAACTCCATTTTGAAAACTTTTTAATAAATTACTCCCATAAAATATTCTCAGGTCAAAAGTTACACCCAAATTGACTTTAAGAAGAAAATGGCTAATTTCTAACCGGTATACCCTTCCTTTGTTTCCAACCCAAACCAAAACTCATATTTCTTTTTCCATTCTCTCTCTTTCTTTCTCCTACCTATACATCCGTCTCTCTCTCAATCTCATTTTCCCTCAAATAGTCGAAATTCGATTGCAGATGAAAGCTACTGAGTTATTCATTATTATTTACTGTAAGTTTCTTCGCCTAATCTTATTTTCAGTGATTTAGTTTTTGTGTTTGAAACCCTAATTTTTTGTTTAATTAGTTGCGAATCATATTTATTTGATTCGTGTTTCTGGGTTTAATTACCCTAATTGTCGTGTTTTTTAATAATGTTTCTGGGTTTCTATCCTTGTTGTTGATGTTTTGTTAAGTTCAATTTTGTGTTTGAAACCCATTTTCCCCAATTTCTGGAGTTAGGAACCCTAATTTGAAACTATTTTATCTGGATTTAAATCCCCCAACCCTAATTCCTTTGTGTTAAAAACTAGTTATTGTGATATAGAAGAACATACCTTAATTGGGGAGGAAATGGGAAAATGATGAGGAGGAAAATTTAAAAGTAAGGTGAAGAAATGGGGAAAATTTATAAGTAAGGTGAAGAAATGGGGAAACAATGGTATTTAAAGAAGAAGAAGGGTATTTTCGTCCAAAAAATAGACTTCAAAGCTGAAAATTCAAATTATGACGGAAATGGAGACGGAATGGTCAATTTGGGTGTAATTTTTGACCTGAGAATATTTTATGGGAATAATTTATTAAAAAGTTTTCAAAAGGGAGTTATTTTAGAAAAGTGGCTTATAAAAGAGAGTTTTTATTAATTTACTCTTAAATAAATAGTTATTTTAATAACAGTTCGTCTAACACTCTAACCCTATAATTTATGTTAAAAAAAACATTGTATTTCACTTCATTGCAATTCGTCATATCCAACTTTTACGTGTAAGACCTAACATATAAACAATTTTTATATATAAAACATGTCTTTTAAAAAAAACCAGCTTAGCATTTAATAGTTCATAAACTTATTTTAATAGGTCCACGATATCCTACTTTTATGTATAATACCTTACAACAAAATTATCGAAAATTCAAATTAAATAAAACAAATAAATTAGCGTTTTTCCACTCGAATATATTTTGATGGACAATTTTGTGGATAAAAAAATTATTGGAAAATAAATGGTAATACTACTAAATATATACTCCCTCTTATTCAATGTAATTTTCCCCTTTCATTTAGGCACTTGAATTAAGGAAATTAATTTGGATCACACAAAACCCCACATACAATTAAATATTAATCACACAAACCACACAACCCCATATTCCAAAAAGAAAATAGGGAAGAAAACATGAATAATCCAAATAGGGAATAGGAAGAATACCCTGAATAGGAGGAAGTATTATATAAGAATATAATTCAACTGTTTTATATATTTATATCTCTTATGGTGCACACCTTTCATTAAAAAAATCTAATTCTCGGACATACGGTGCACAACGTAATAACCTACTTTTCAAGAAGCACATACGGTAACCCTCAACTCTATTAATACGTATTAGCGTAATCCTTAACTATATTTTCTGTTAATTTGTCTGTTAAGAATGAGACGTGGCCAATTAAATTGTGAGATTTTCTACAAGGTAACCCTCTATTCTTTTAAATCCCACCCTATTTTTTATTTACAAAAGAAACAACTCTTAAAAATACTCCCTTGATCCCTCAATTTATCATTCTTAGCACGTTTTTCACTCAAAAACTCCAAAAAATGTCAGCTCTTAGTATCATTATCTCTTTAAAGCATTATTACCGTAATTCTCCAAAAATCGGGTTTAATAATTAACAAAAAAAAATCCACTATTAGAGCAAGTTCAACGGTTTGGCTTAAGGCTTTGCTTGCAATTTTAAAAAATTGCAAACTAATGGTTAAACCATTGAAATTATTCATGTAGGATATCTTGGTTTAAGCTCCTAACTTCATTAAGTTATTAGCTTAAATGGACATACCACATGAAAACAACCAATACAAAGTTAATAGCTTAAAATGTGGCTCCAATTAAACTAGGAAAAAATTATGTTAAACAGTTCAAAAATCACACAGGAAACTGACGGAATCCGTCAGTAACACCTATTTTCCGTTAGGAATGTGCATTACTGACGGATAATCCGTGAGGAACGCGCGTTGCTTCAATTCGTCAAAACCCTCGCTAAATGCAATATTTCTTCAAATCTAAATAAATAGTCCATTCAAATTTTAATGCGAAAATTGTAAATTAGTTGCTACGACATGAAGTCACAAAGCCACCAACTTCATCATAACCATTCACACAATCTTCAATTTTCCGACCTTAATTGTAATTCAAAGTAAGAGGAAGTATACTCTAGTCCGTCATCCTTGCTCGAAGGACCGATAACATAATTGTTATTATCGGCATCATATATTCCACATTGCATTATTGTCCAAGTCATTGGACTCGGTTTCACCATTTGTTATGGCAAGTTGTTTAGAGCAAGACTTGTTAAAATGACGATCTTCAATATCAGAAGGTGAAGACGAATCCTTGTTAGGTGATCGCTTAGCAAGATCGCTTCCAATGAGAGTCGAACTCAAGCAAATTCTCTTAACATCGTATCTACACATGTCAAAATTGGTTACCGCACTTGTTCCTCTAAACTTTATGGCAGCAATGTCATATGCCTCGGCTGCTTCCTCTTGTGTGCCTACAACAATGTCACATATATAGTCGTTACAAATAAAGCACAAAATATGATACGAGTCGGTTCAAAATATTACTCCTTCCATCCCACTTTTATTGCCCATTTTCCTTCAAATTTTATTTCGTAATTATCATCCCCTTTGTAAATTTTGAAAACTTTAGTTATCCAAGATTATTCCTAGATAATTAACTATTGTCTACCACCATAAATTTGGAATCCGAACTCTTCTTTCGTTTAAGAGGTAAAGTTGGTAATTTACGAATGTTCGTTAAATCCCCAAAAAATAGAAAGAGACTAATAAAAGTGAGATAGAGGGAATACTTGTACTTCCTATGTTTGTAAGAAAATATAAATGATAAAAAAGAAAATATACAAATAATAACTTTTTTTTGTGCACAATAAAGAAGATAAATGCATTACTAAAAGTGCCGAGGTATAGGTCCTTGTTGCCAGCGACCCTTCCTATTCGAGCCTGCCACCTCCCATGTTGATGATGTCTGTAATAGCGTCATGCAATCAAGTATAGAGTAAATATTTTTTTATGAAATATCGTGTTTGATATATTGATTTTACCATCTCCTTGATACCTGACACATTAAAAACTTGTGACAGATATATCGAGACTTACTGATAGTGGAGAGCTATTAATCCTATTTGCCCTGGTCTCCTAGATTCGAATAATTCTACGTAATTGACACGAAATAACTCGAAATAGAATAATTCAATTACTCAAATTCTCAAAATCAAGTTGAGGTCATTCGCGCGACCGGGACTTGATAATAACAAACTTGAAACAATAAAGTTAGGCATTATCAGCCACGTTAAAGTCTAAACCCAAATTAATTTCAATTGAATGACTTGAGCCATACCCGACCCGTATGTGACATCGACTTGTATAAGACATACCTTGTTACTCCTCGGTATATTGACGCTCCTCTTGAAAATCCACTGCTTTGCCTATGTCACAATTACACAAATATAAATTGTTGAAAAAATATATTACTCGTATTTGAAACAATTAATTAGATAAAGCGGACTTTATATACTCCGATCTATGAGGAAATATGTTTGTAAATTATACTTCGTACCTTCGTAGATGGGCAACAAATTCTTGTCTACTCATGTTATTCATCTCTACAAGTTCTTTCTCATAATCACTAATCTGTGATTAAAAAAAGCATATAAGAATTAAATAGTTCTCATCTTTATGACATTATATGTTCGTTTTTTTACAACAATGAACTAATATATATAAAGAAATACGAAATTACAAAGTACTGTGTATTTGATTATGTCAACTATGTTCATTTTATCAACTATGTTTGTAACAATAGTACATTGAGTCTTAGGTTTGAATCCTCGCCTCTATTGACGATATACCATAATAATATAACATAATATTTGATTCCGATACTTACTGCCATAATATCTCTGTATATTCTTTACTAGTTTAGATTGTACCATATCTTATTGACTTGTATGTTAAGCTAGGGTTTCCTGACTAGAACTCTAATCACACTGTATAAATACGTTCATTATCATTGAATATAATTAAGTCTTTTCTCATATACTTTCTACATGGTATAAGAGCACAAAACGATCCCTTTCTTTCCCGTCTTCTTCCCTGCCTCTTTCCATGGCTGGCCAAGCACAAATTCTGCCCAACCCAGCCGACCCTAAGCACCCTATTTTTGCTGTCAATTTCGCCAATGTCATTGAGCTTTCCCCCTCCACATATCGGTCCTGGTCTCGTCAAATTGAAGACCTCCTATTTGGCTATGACCTAATGAAATTCTTGGATGGTACTCACCCTTGTCCCTCCAAAACCCTTCTTGATGAAAAGTCAGTTGACATACCCAATCCGGCGTACTCAACTTGGCTCCGTCAGGACAAACTTTTGAGTGGTGCTCTTCGTGGAACTATCTCCTCCAGCATCACCAATCTCCTTCTCCAAACCACCACGACGGCGGAAATTTGGGCTACGTTGAAGTCCACTTATGCAAACCCGTCTCGTGGCCATATTCTCCAACTTAAGGACCGTCTTGACTCAATTTCCAAGGCTAACTTATCCGCTACTGACTATATGCAGGCTATTCGCTCGTGCGTCGATGAACTTGCTGGCCTGGGAAAGTCCATGGACAATGAAGATGTCGTTTTCAAAGTACTCAATGGGCTCGATTTTGAGACCTATCGCTCTCTCATTGAGGTTGTACGCAATCGAGATACTCCCATCTCGTTTGATGCCCTCCATGAGAAGCTCCTGCAATTTGACCTCTCTCTCAAACACCACCCTACCCAAACTCACTCTCCTGCCTCTGCCCATGTTGCTTACCACCACAACAAACCTCGCCAATACACCAATAATACCCGTTCTTAGCCGTCCTCTGCCCCTGGCATTCTCCCCCTTCTTGTCCCGTCTTCTGCTGCCCCCAACGAGTCTTCCCCTTCCACCTTCCGAGGAAAGTGTCAATGGTGCCATGTCTCGGCTCATTATCTAGAGAAATGCCCTGTCTTTAAATCCCTTTACCCACAGATCACAGTCCCTTCTCGCTCTTCCTCTTCGACTCAACCCAAACGCTACACTCCACGAGCCAATACTGCTGCTCTCACCCCCTCCCCTGCCTCGGATTGGGTCATCGACAGCGGTGCTACGCACCATATTACTCATGACCTTCACAACCTTGCACTTCATGCCCCTTATGACGGGAATGACGATCTTCTGATAGGCGACGGTTCTCCTCTTCACATTGCTAATATTAGTTCCTTCACTATTCCTTCCTCTTCCTCCTCCTCTATTGAATTTCTTAATGTTCTTCATGCTCCCTCAATTTCTAAAAATATTTTGTCTGTCTCTCGGTTTTGTATTGATAATAATGCAGTTGCTAACTTCACTGCCACATCGTGTATCTTGCAGGACCAACAGACGGGTCGAGTGCTAGTGCAAGGCCGACTTAACAAAGGCCTCTATGAATGGTGCGCGCCGTACTCTCCTTCTGCTCACTTAACCCGCACCACACCCGTGTCCTTTTGGCACCACAGGCTCGGTCATCCAGCCTCTACTATCTTAGGCTCTATCAACAACTTAGCTTCTTTAAATTTACGTCATAATTCTGATTTTAATTGTAATGCTTGCGCGATTAATAAAAGTCATAAACTTGATTTCTCGCAATCTACTTTGCACTCAAAACAGCCCCTTGAATTGCTATTCTCTGATGTTTGGACTTCACCGCTTCATTCGATTGATGGCTACAAATACTATGTAGTTTTTGTCGATCATTACACCCGCTATACCTGGCTATATCCGCTTAAGCATAAATCGGATACTTTTGCCACCTTTATCCGCTTCCGCGCGCTTGTTGAGAAATTCTTTAATCGGTCCATCATTCAAATATTTTCTGACAATAGAGGTGAGTACCTCAAACTCACACCCACCGTCACTGGTGACGGTATTACTCACCTCACTTCACCTCCCCATACCCCCGAGCACAATGGCATAGCTGAGAGACGCCATCGTCATATTGTCGAAACAGGTCTCTCCCTTCTTACTCATGCCTCTCTCCCCTCCACGTACTGGTCTTATGCATTTGTCACTGCAGTTTATCTCATTAATCGTATGCCTACCCCTCTCCTTAATAATATTGCCCCGTATGCCAAGCTCTTTGGCGTCACTCCCAATTACTCCAAATTGCGTAGCTTCGGGTGCCTATGCTACCCGTGGCTTCGCCCGTATGCCAAGCACAAACTCTCCCCTAAATCAACCCCGTGCATCTTTGTTGGGTATTCTTCTACCCAAAGCGCATTTCATTGTCTTGATCCTACGAACAACAAACTTTACACTTCTCGTCATGTTCAATTTGTAGAGTCGACATTCCCTTATCCCTTCCTGTGTTCTGCCCAACATGCTCCCTCGACGTGCTCACCCACTCAATGGTGCTCCATGTCCATTCCCCTGCGCCCTCCCGCTGCTACTGATCCCCCTGCCTCCCCCCCTGCTACACCTCGCTCTGCCTCCCATCAACCCCCCTCTCCTACCACAGCCACTCCTTACACCTTACACCGAGGAGTATGCTGCTTCCCCCTCCTCCTCTGACTCTTCCCCTGATCATTCCCCTGCCCCAGCCCCTCCTCCCCCCTCCCATGTCACTACTCGGTTAATGAACAACATTCGGGTTCCCAACCCCAAGTATGCCAAGCTTGTTCATGCGTCGAATCCCTCTTCCCCTCCTGTCACGCTCAGGTCTGCCCTCTCCGACCCCAACTGGCAGGCCGCCATGGCTGCCGAGCACTCTGCTCTCCTTGACAATAAGACCTGGACACTTGTACCCCCACATCCCTCCTACAATGTCGTAGGTTGTAAGTGGGTTTTTCGGATTAAATATAACCCGGATAACACTATTCACAAGTACAAAGCTCGCCTTGTTGCCAAAGGCTTTCATCAACGGCCGGGTGTTGACTACTCTGAGACATTCAGCCCTGTCGTTAAACCTGTTACGGTGCGCCTCATTCTCTCACTAGCGCTCATTCGTGGTTGGTCTCTCAAGCAACTTGATATCAACAATGCTTTTCTGCAAGGTACGTTGACTGAAACTGTCTTTATGTCTCAACCACCTGGCTTTCTTGATTCTACTTTTCCCAACTATGTCTGTAAACTTTCCAAAGTTATTTATGGTCTTAAGCAAGCCCCTCGAGCTTGGTATACGGAATTGAAAACTTTTCTTATTTCCTACGGGTTTTCTCAATCCCTCTCGGACTCTTCGCTTTTTCTCTTTAAAAATGCTAGTCCCATTTATCTTCTCGTCTATGTCGATGATATTATCGTCACTGGTCCTCCTTCCCCTCATCTTGACAAATTCTTTACTAGCTTCTCTCGTCGTTTCTCTCTTAAAGATCTGGGATTCGCGTCATACTTTCTAGGTATTGAAGTTGCCCCCATCCCCTCTGGCCTTCGTCTTACTCAAACCAAATACATTTATGACATACTCACGCGCTCTGCTATGCTTGATTGTAAGCCCACCACCACCCCCATGAGTCCCTATCCACCTCTCACACTCACGACCGGTCACTCTATCCCCAACCCATCTGACTATCGCGCCACTGTGGGTAGTCTCCAATATCTCTCCCTTACCCGTCCTGACATAGCTTTTGCCGTTAACAAACTTGCCCAGTTCATGCAGGATCCTCAAGAAACTCATTGGTTAGCTTTGAAACGACTTCTTCGTTATCTTAAGGGCTCTCTCACCGTTGGCATACAGTTACATCGTGACACTCCCCTCTCATTGCATTCCTTCTGTGATGCGGACTGGGCTGGTGACAAAGACGACTATGTCTCTACCACTGGCTATATTGTTTACTTAGGACGAAACCCGATCTCTTGGTCTTCAAAGAAACAGCGAGCCTTGGCTCTCTCTTCCACTGAGGCTGAGTTTCGTACCATTGCTGCTGCTACATCCAAGGTTATATGGCTTCGTTCTCTTCTCTCCGAGCTGGACTTTCATACTCTTTCTCCGCCTGTTATTTATTGTGACAATTTGGGCGCTGCTCATTACTCGGTCAACCCTGTCTTTCACTCTCGTATGAAACATGTTGCTCTTGCTTTTCACTTTGTCCGTGAACAGGTTAACAAAGGCCTCCTGCGTGTTCAACATATCTCGGCTAATGATCAACTTGCTGATGCTCTCACAAAGCCTCTTGCTCGTCCCAGCTTATATCCTATTCTACTCAAGATCGGTCTTTCCTTTGGAACGTCCGTCTTGCGGGAGCGTATTGACGATATACCATAATAATATAACATAATATTTGATTCCGATACTTACTGCCATAATATCTCTGTATATTCTTTACTAGTTTAGATTGTACCATATCTTATTGACTTGTATGTTAAGCTAGGGTTTCCTGACTAGAACTCTAATCACACTGTATAAATACGTTCGTTATCATTGAATATAATTAAGTCTTTTCTCATATAATTTCTACAGCCTCGATTATTATGAATATTTATGTTTTGTATTGAAGCGGTAAAATTAAACTAAGTTGTAAGATAATTACGATATATCTTATATCTATTTTGTAAAACTTTATTCAAGAAAACTTACGGGAAAATTAATATGAGTAGTTGGACCCCAATATTTTAATGCTGCTAAATCATAAGCCCTGGCTGCTTTTTCTTCTTTGTCATAACCACCTGGTATATACAATTACAGTACCAAAACTTAGTGAATAGGAGGGAGTATTTGCTAATGCTTGAAATTGTCATTCGAGTCGGGTATGTTTGTGGGTCAGATCCGGAAGATTTCGGACATATTCAATTTCATTAAGTCGTTTGGAAACATATTGATTTCGAGTAGGTCATTTAGATCGTGTCAATTTTGTATGATATGAAACAGAGTAATAGAAGGTTCTTACTTACCAAGGTACACTGCCATGTTGCATTATCCCATAAGCCAACATAAATACAAAAACAAGAAAGCATTGTTAATCCATCTTAAAATTACACTTCAAGGTGAAAAAAACAGATTGGCAATTGCATTCTCCACAAAGGGTATTGTTAATGTTACTCGAAAATCACTCGTTTTGCTCAATTTATGGGTCCATAATTAGATTAATACTAGTTTTAAACCCGTGCAAATTGCACGGGATAATCTTATCAAATTATTGTTATTATAAAAAAGTAAAATACAATGATTAATATTGGATAAGAGACATATTTAAGATTTTTGATTGTAATAAAAATAATGATTAAAAAATAGTGGTTACATTTTGAATACATTCTTGAGTTAAAATTGCTAATTTTTAATGAATACAACAATTTCTTATTCTTAATAGGTACTTATCCAATTTGATGGACTTTTAAGATTTTACATTATATGATGAATATTGAAGGCACAATGTTAAGTTGTTAACTCATGAGAAAAGATTTGTTCTATATTTGACCAACGTGCATTTTTATACTTCACATTTTAGAATATTTCCTCCTTCGGGCTTTAAATTACCCCTTTAACTTCAACTCAAATTCTACAACTTCAATTTAGCAACGTTCGAATTCAATTCAACAAAGTCCATTACAAAAGAACGGGGCCTATTTAGCAAAGTTCGAATTCAGTTCACCAAAGTCAATTACAAAAGAATAGGCCCTAAGTAGTATCAAATACGGTGTACATATTATTCATTTATGTATTTCCTTATTTTTTTCTTATGTTTTTTTGTTTAACTTTTACATGTATGTGTTGATATACGTAATTGTTACACACATGTTCGATTCTCGCTGCACACTTTATTCGCTGCACCATTTCATTCTCATCCCATATAAATATAAACCTTGTATACATCATCACAGAAATATCGTTCTCTCTCTCTCTCACTAATCTGAATCACCCTCAATGTCACCAGTAGAGGTTCATGCTTCAAGTGTAGACTAACAAAATTTGATAAGAACTAAGTATGGGTCTCTGGCATTTGAAGATACAATTAAACATTTACAATTGATAATCTTTTATAAGCATATTTGGCATATTTAATTCGGAAAATTTCCACGGTACCCTCCCTTTTGACATTTTGCCCGAAATGCCCAAATTTTTTACCCGAAAAACTTTGAGTGGCCATAACTCGGGTTTACAAACTCGGAAAATGACGCTTTCTTTTCAAATCGTTCATCTTTCAGAGAGCTACGATTTGAAAAAAAAATTAGTCGTATTTGGATTCCGTGAGTAGGAGTTTTTGTATGTCAAAGTTTTTTTTACCAAACAAACTTTGAGTGACCATATCTCTTGGTCACGAGTTTAGAACTCGCCAATTTTTTTTTTCAAATCGTAGTTCTCGGAAAGATGAACAATTTGAAAAAAAAATCGTCATTTTCCGAGTTTGTAAACCCGAGTTATGGCCACTCAAAGCATTTCGGGTAAAATTTTTAGGTATTTCGGGTAAAATGTCAAACTTGAAAGGTAACGTGGAAATTTTCCGTATTTAATTTTTCAATCTTTGTTAACTTTTCCTTTTTTTCCCTTTTTATTTTATTTTATGCAACTTTAACATCTTTAATTATTTTTACCATTTATGTTATCCTTGAAAAAATAATCTTTGTATTAATTTCTTTCTTTTTCGCATTTGAGTCATTTTCCTTTTTTTTTTTTGAGTAATATTTTTGTTATGTTAATAGTTGTTTAAAATTGTTGGTAAAATGAATATTGTTTATAAATATTGATATTATTCTTATATATAATAATCGTATGCAACATGATTTTGTTTTGTAAGAGAAAACTTTTACAAGTTTTTCAATTTTTTTTCCTATTTTTGTCCATTTAGTTATGTTTCTTTTTTTTGTTCAATATCAAAAGGGAATATAAATACTTATTAATTTTTTTCTATTTTCATTGAAATTGAGATTTGATTCGACTTGATCTACAAATCACACCCCCCTTTAATTGATGAGTTACATAAAATTAATAATTACTAATAGAGAGTTATTTAATGAGCAAGTATATGTGTAATGTTCACCAAATTAAAATGCCTCAAGGGGACGAAAGTGGGATACTTGATAAAAAAAGTGAAAAAAAAAGTTGACATTTCCACCTTTCTACTTTTATGGTGTGCTTGCCAAATGTCCAGTAGAATGTGTGGTTGTTCCTTTAATAAATAAGGATAGATACATGCTCTTACAAAAGTGAATGTCATTATGAATTTTCAAGTGACGTTATCCTTCTCCCACAAAAGTGAAATGTCATTTGAATTTTTGAGTGACGTTATCCTTCCCAGTATGTATCGCAGATTGTTTTATAGGTAACAGAAAAAAGGAAAAAAAAAAAATACAAAGTGGTGGGCCTAACCTTGTCTTCCTTTCCTGGTTTGACCTTCTTTCCTGCAGCTATTATCCCATAAATGGGCCTCATATCTCCCTGTCCACCTATGCCTACGCAATAACATTTCTTCACCAACTTACTAAATTCATACCTCAATATTGGAGTATTGAGTTTCCTTATTAGTAATCAAGATTTTAAATGAATTCTGAGAGGGGTTAGACATCGAGTCGGGTCGGGTCAATACATGCTAAGTCGGACCTCCATTTAATTTGGCCCGAGCTTGACCCAGATACACAAAGTTCTGACCTTTTTTGTTGACTTTTTTTAAGGACTTGGGTGGGCCGGGCAGAAGGAGCTGAGTGTCTCTATATCTGGTCGGGTGGGAAACAGGCTATGCTGACTACGGGGTGACGGGATGTGATTTTTATCATTTTTACCGCCCATGAGGCAGACGGGTCTGGTCTGCCCACATGTTTATGCACCTCTACAACACTAATAAATGTAAATATTAAACATTGCATGTACGTTATATTAAGCTTCTTGTAAATTCGGTATAAGACATTTTATATTACGTTAAGGACATAACAATGATTAGTTTATATTAACTTTTAATGAATTTACGAGTGAGTAACCAATAATAGAAAAATATTGTTTTCCGTACCTAGTAACACCACGAAATTGAGACGTTCTCTGCCCAAATGTATCAATTGATTTCCTAGGCTCAATTGCACCATCACTAGCTGATATGGGACACTTAACTAATAATCCTCTCTTATTGCCCGCCTCGACGGGCGCAATGACGAGGCTTACAGCTTCTGTAGGCCCCGCCATTGGTTGAGATCGCCTTAGCCAAGTCTTGAACTCGGAGATAGGAGCACCATTGAAAGGAGAATAAGAATAACAACTTGTTTGACTAACATCTCCTTGTGGTTGTACTTGTACTTGTACATTTACATTATTATTATTATTGCCCTTCTTGTGTTCTTGGTCTTGAGAATTATTTGTAGTGTTTGAGTAGCAACATCCCATGAAGTCTTCTAGCTTTGGATTTTCTTGAGTTTCATATCTCCACTCTAATAACGCACAATAAAAAAAAAAAAAAAAAAAAAGATAAAAATGTTAATTTATCAATGTATATGTTTACATTAATTGCATGCAATAACATGGAAAACAAAACCAAATTAGTTAATTAATTCAATATCCATTTATCAATGTATCCCCTATTTTTAGTGTAGCCTATATGTAATATGTCTTACATAAATTGCATGCAATAACATGAAAAACAAAACCAAATTAGTTAATTAATTCAATAAATTAGCACACAAAATTTTGAGTAACACATGCCTCTTTTACATGCATCGATTATAGTACTCCTAGCTAGCAACTTTAACTAGTGGGGGAAAAACATGAGGTAAGTTGAGGGAAAAACATATGCAAAAAGTCGTCTAGCTTAGTTACGTTGTTGTAATCTATAAAACCAACCTCTGAAAAATCGTGCAATTGCACGGATGTTCAACTAGTAACTAAGCAATCAAATAAGGAGTACTCCTTTACTTCTCTTTTGGAAAATAATGATCCTTTTATTTCAATTTTACATTTATTTATTTTTTATATTTTTCGTATCAGATATTTTAGTCAAAGGTAAAAGCTTAAAAATGATTTAGGCAAACTAGTGGTACACAGTTGACTATGTCAATATATCCTAAACAAATTAAGCACACGTGAAACTAAAAATTTTAAATTTATGAAAAGGACATTAACGTAGATCCGTGCATCGCACTACTGACATAAAATATAGTTTTTCATTATGCGAAAGACTATGGTATAACCTTGAAGTTGAGGAGTAAAGGGACGAGTATGATTAGGGTTAGCATTAAGGACATTGAAAAGAGTCGCATTTGAACGAAGAGGCATGACGGATGTTACTTGAGTAGAACAACAAAGCTCTCCTCCTACATCATCTTCTTCATCTTGTTGTTGTAATAGTTGATTATTATTATTATTATTATTATTATTATTATTATTATTATTATTATGATTATTATTATGATTAGTGTTATTAGTTAATGAAAGATGTGAGTTTGGAGTAAGTGAGAACCCTAACCAATTACTCCTAGTGCTACTCATTTTTTTTTTTTATTTAGTTAGGATTTTAGGAGCTCAAACTTCTAAGAAATAGAGGTACTATTTATAGTACAAGTAGTCAAGGAATGGACACTATTTTGCATGCATTCCCCCACGCCACAAACAATAATAATTATGAATTCGCAAATTTTTATTTTACACGGACCATTTTCATCTGAAAAATAAGATGAGATTATGTTAACACTTTTTGATAACATGTAACTACAGCTTATAATAATTTATTTTCAATAAGAGTCATATCTAGTTGTAAAATGCTTACAACATCTCGTTTTATTGTTTCAGGTCAAAATTGTCCCTCTAAAGCAAGACCAAATGTTATGAGTTAATACAATAGCTTATCAAAGTTTACTCCGTATGTAATAGTCTTATTTAAGGCCGCAATATCCGCTTTATTGGTAAAACAATCCAAATACTATTATTTTTCAGCTATTTCATTAGGATTTGTTTTATCATTAAAACATATATTCACCTCGTAAATAAGAATTTGTATAATTCATATCTTCTTCATTTTTTCCCTCTTATTTCATTTCATTTTTTTTATAATAGATATATATTAATCCCGAAACGATTGTACTGATTAGAGCTTCAAATAATGAACAATAAGTTGAATTGAGACTTGAGAACAAAATAACTTAGTGATTGACCATACGTTCATATATACTATGGAAAATAACTTCTCGACCTTTTCTTTCAGAAAATAGAGATAATCTTAATACGTTTTTCTCATTTTGTCTTTGTGTAAAACGGTTATATCCATGAATCCGTCTTAATATCATTTTTAA
The DNA here is from genome assembly GCA_022085475.1 of Heliosperma pusillum. Classification (NCBI taxonomy): domain Eukaryota; kingdom Viridiplantae; phylum Streptophyta; class Magnoliopsida; order Caryophyllales; family Caryophyllaceae; genus Heliosperma; species Heliosperma pusillum. Next base: position 68,227 of record JAIUZE010004323.1, read on the forward strand.
ATATGCTCCCACCTATCAATGAGCAAATAGCATTCTTGGGTTTCGTTCCTCTTGCTTATTGACATTTCTCCCTCATTTCTCTACAGTTTTTGCAGCCTTGCAGTTGCAGGAGCAAGTGACCAGACCATGAAGTTCACAGACCACATACCGTTACAAAAATGAAAACAACAGTAGACACATTTCAGGAAATGGGCAAATTGGTCCATTCTTTCCTCTTGCGTAAAGATAACTCTCCTACTAAATAAGGACGGTTGATTTGTCGAGTACTTTAGTACCGCAAATTTGTTGTACGTACAAGTGTACAACAATCACGGATTTAAGGGGGCAGCAGGGGCGTTTGTCCTTGCTCGACAACAAATATTTTCAATTTTTTAAATATTTTTTTTCGTTTTAGTCAATTTTTTTTATTTGTAACGAGAGATCTCGCAGCTGCTATCTTCATTCGTTACATTTTAGATCTTTTTCCGCTGCTAACAACACAATATATTTTCTTCGTTTCGATTATTTGTTTATCTTTATTTTCGACACAAAACCAAGGAAACAATGTTTAAGATGATCATTTGTGGTTATAGTTTTCATTCGCTATTAATATTGTTTCCTTGGTTTTGTTTAAGACAATCTGGTTTTGTTAATAATAATGGTGATCATTTGTGGTAATAATAATAATGATAATTATTATTATTATTATTATTGTGCGGCTGCTGGCTATGGTTTCCTACCCTTCTCTTTCTATTCGCTTGGAGAGCTGGGCTCGGATGCTGTTGACTTGTTCAAACGGATCCAGAAATTCTCGGTATCTCAGGATGCTGGGGCTCGGGTGACCGCTTATATTTTTGCTAGACTTAGTTTTGTTATAGCTAAGGGGGTGGGGGCCCAGATTGTCTCTCGGCTCCCCACCAACTTCATGTAAATTTTTCATTTTATTTTAATGAAAGCTGCGCGCATCTCATAATAAAAAAAATAAAATAAATAATAATAATAATAATAATGAAAAGTTTACATGAAGTTGTTATTAATAGTTTGTAGTGGTTTGACGGCGACTGAGGTTTGCCGACGACTGATCGAAGGTGGTCACCAGAAGTGGTGATGTGAGATGAGGGAAGTGAGGAAAATAATTTGGGTTATGAAATGAAAAAATGAAAAGGGTAATATCGTAAAAGTTGTATGTGAAAGAGTAAAATCCGTATGTGAAAAAAGCACGTCCCTTGTTCTAATAACTAAAATTAATATACATGTTAGGATATATATGTCCGCGATGAATTGAATTTGCATATATTAAAGTATTTTTGCAATCAAATAATCAATAATAACATCAAATGTTTGAACTAAAATTTTCTATCTTTTATCCATTATGTATAACTAGTGACAATCTCTATTAATACATCTAGTTTGGTCAATAAATGTATACATACTCAAGAAGTTACTGAGTATATAATAATAGGAGGTATATTTTGATATAAATATTCAAATTAAATAATGGCTCGTTATGAAAGTGATAAGCCGATAATACTAAAGAGAAAGTTGTTATTGTCATTTTGTCATTCACTTTTCTGAGACAAACCCATAATTATCCTTATTTTTTACATTATATTTTTTAGGAGGTTATAACCCAGAACCCTTAATCAATGGCTTACTAAATCTACGAGTGATAATAACTCTATTTCTTCATTATCTGGGAAATTAATTGCTAAATTATTTTGCTGTTTGGGCCATGTACCACATAGACAAGTAGCGTCGCGCAATCTAATTTAGGCTTTTTCGCAAGGCCATATGAAATAGACCAAACTAGGTTCGATCCAGTTTTAGTACAAAAGATTTGATTGATTTGCTGTTTTAATTGTTCAAGGCCTTCAAGCAAGTTAGTCGAAAATGCAGAAAATGCAACTTCGATTTTTCATGTAAACTCAAAAAGTCAAAATCATATTACCAACTTACAACTTTACGACTCCGTGAATGTTGTAAAACATAGGATGAACTTAAAATGATATCGACCTACATGAGTGTAATCGTGTATTAAGGGTTTATTATACCCTAACACTATATAATCGTGGGGTGTTTGAAAAACTAAGTAATCCTATTGACTCATTCTTAAAGTACTAAGTTACCCTGTATTTTGTAAGACTGTCTCTTATAAACACCTAATGTTGATGCATACAACAATATAAACTTTCAATAGAGAGATTGATTAATGGTTATTTAAATCAGCAATATTGTAAATATCGGTTTGAATCCACGTCAGTAATATTACTTCTCATGATTTTACCAACTGCGCCAACTGACATTTGCAATCATCCCAATACAACAAATAACTTATTTCTAGCTTGAATATATGCTGAATCTCCGCTTCATAATAAGAAAGACTAAATACCTTATCACATATTTGGACTCTCGATCTTCTGACTTGCCTTGCTTCCTGGTTGTCAGTGGGCATATGTGAAGTTGTGAACCGTTTATTCAAAGGTTCCATCCTCGGTTAGCGAATGTCGCGAGCGCGAGCGGATCAATTTCGAGTGAATGGATATCCGGAAATAGAACGAACATGTCCTCTTTATTAATTCTTTACCTTTACGAAGAGCACACACTTCACCCAAAACCCAAAATTGAGTCGAAAAGCGTGACCCAAACTTGAGTCGACCCAACAAGTCCCGACTCAAAATGACCCGTGTAGAAATGACCCTAATGACCCCAAAATACTTATTTTAAGCAAAATCCTCACTCACAACGACCCCAACGGTCAAAATAACCCGACAAGAAGTAACCGCCTAAAAAATGACCCGATTAGATAAGTAATCTAACAATTATTGACCGAAAATGATCCAAACCGAACCCAATTGTATTACTTGTCATTGTCGATATTGGACAATGGACACAACTTTAATTTTTTTTTTAAATGAAAGTCTAATATCAATCAACTCTTTAATATGCTCCGTACTAGCTGTCTACTTGTCTAATTAATTAGTTAATTTACGATTAAAGTCCACGTCTAATACCACTGTCGTAAACTCGTAACTAGTAAGTCGTAAGTCGTCCCAAATTCTCTCTCTTACGAAATTCTGATCGAAGAAACCCTAGATTCCTGAATCTTGATACAATCGCAAGATCCTCTCTTTTAATTTCTTTGCATCTTTCTTAATCTCAATTTCGTCGATCCTAAATGTTCTTCATTCAATTCAATTATAAATCATGACGCATTGATCGCAGGTATAATTCTCTGTTTTTCCCCAATTTGATTAAAATTCGATTTTCTATCAATTTTTAGTTACCTTTTAGTTGTCATGCAGTTTTATCGCATAAGTAACCCTAATTATTGCTGATGTGTATTAATGCGATGTTGTTTTGTCAATTTTCTGTTAATTGTAGCTTATTATGTTTAATGTTTATGCAATTTTGTTGGCTAATTAACTTCAATTTTGATGATGTAACATTATTGTAACGTATATGATTGCGGTGTTATTGTATGATAAAGTAATGAGATTTAATCGATGAAATTCTGTGTTTTGTTGTCGATTTCAGCTTATTATGTTTAGTTTTTATGCAATTTGTCGACTAACGATCCCTAATTTTGCTGTTGTAACTTATATGATTGCGATGTTATTGTATGATAGAGTAACGAGATTGAATCAATGAAATTCTGTGTGTGTTTTTATTGATTTCAGCTTATTATTTTTAATGTTTATGCGATTTTATCGCCTACCCCCCTAACTATGCTGATGTTAGTACATGAATGTCGTGTTATTGTATAATAAAGTAATGAGATTGAGTCAACGAAATTCCGTGTATATTTTTGTCAATTTCAGCTTTTTATGTTTGATGTTTATGCAGTTTTATCGACCAACTAACCTTAATTTTGCCATTGTATATGGATACGAGTTATTATATGATGAAGTAATGCGATTAATCGAATGCTATGATGAAATTGTTTGTATTGTGAATTGTAGACCGATGGAGATGGGCTGCTTTGGTTGCTTTGGGTTCTCGAGGAGACACAAAGCAATCGCAAGGCCGAGATTTCGATGGGGTGGGTTTGCGGGCGGGATGTCCCGGGAAAAGTTGCTGGGGCGGGGGATAGATATAGAGGAAGAGGAAGAAGAGGAGGAAGAAGACGAAGACAATGATAGGCTGTATAATGGAGAATTTACTAGTATGACTCAAGGAGACGACAATGATATGCCCAGCAGAGCTAAACGGTCTGAAGAGATTCTCAGTTTCAAGATCAAGAATGGGTTGATTTGTAGGCAGATTCAAGTAAAGGAAACTTGCAAATTAGTTCGCTCTGAGGTGATTATTTAGACGCTATCAAGTTATTCTTAGTTGTGTTTTTGTGAACCTTGTGTGCTGTTTGTTCCTTTTATAATGATCAACAACTAAACAATTGCCCCAGTGTCAGGCAAACGGTAGGGTAATGGGGTTGGATTTGGATGTATGCAGTCTTACCATGTGCTAACAACACATATAGGCTGTTTTTGGACGGCCCTTGTTGAAATTTGGGTTGGAAATTTCATTGTTTGCTCTTCACAATTAGTAGAGATACAACCATTTTAGCATATCATGAATTTATTCCCTCCTTCTACGTTGTTATTATGCTACATTTGTTGTTTTGATTGTTTTTTCTATTGATTTGTGGTGGCAGTATTGAGTGTGCATTTTGGATGGAAAATTTGTGATTTCTTGTGCATATTGGGGTTCTTGAGCTAATAATGCATTTACTTTGAGATTGCAATGTGGCATTGTTGCTGAAGAATTATTTTTCCTCGCAGTGCCATAGCAACCATGTTTGATTCTGTTTTGTACTTGACGCAGTAGTAATTTGAATTATTTGAACTGAAATAACCATGTTTGCATTTTCAGGATGAAAACGGGAATAAGATGATAAATGAATATGTTCGAGAGTGTAAAATTGGGTCTGGGAGTTATGCCAAAGTGGTGAGCTATATATCAGTGTACTTTGTGTTATTGGTGGCTTAGTACTTTAAAAATTTCCGTGTTACATCTGTCTTCAATGTGACAGGTTCTGTATCGGAGCAGCATAGATGGGATAAATTATGCAATCAAGGTTTCTTTTTTCATCTTGATCCTATGTTGCTACTACCTTTATTCCCAGACCCTAAATGAGTCTTCAGACATGATATTATTTTTTTGACTCGGTGCAAATTCTCATGTTTTTCACTGTAGCAAGACTCAAAAAATCTCTATAACAATATGTAGGACCCATTTGACCTCTCACATTTCACTATGCGCGAGCCTCAAGTTGAGGTTTGGGTTTCCAAGACCCAACAAAAATTCGTCTACTTTATCCGGTCTCTGCTCAAGGCCCATGCAAGTATATGGTGCTTGGACCCAACTTCGGTCTTTGGGATAAAGTCTGCCTTAGTATGTCATATTTTTTTATGGCCACTTTGATCCTGATTGCAGGCTGCACTTCTACTGTGAACTTGAGTGAAATTAATATTTAGAGAGACATGCATATGTCGATCATGTTCCCTTTAAGATGACTACGGATTTAACTATTTGGTTTTCCTTTCTAAATGATACTGCTAAGCATCCTCTAAATGATACGTTGGGAAATGAGTCACTAATGAGGGGCAAGGATAATGGGACAAAGTCACCTTGCGATAAAATTAATCCATGCGTCTGTTGAGTATTTAAATTGTGTCAGGTTTTGGTGAGTTGTCTTTCTGACCTGCTAGTTTGCTGCTACATTTATGCAGGCATTTCATAAGTCCCATTTGTTAAAGCAACGAGTTGCACCCTCAGAAACTGCTATGACTGATGTTCTACGGGAGGTACGTAATTCTTGGAAGCTGTCTTGTTCTGAAGTTATTTTTTGTTCCAGTACCTGAAGAAGTATCCTGTTAAAATTGCATTTTCTTTACTCTCTATACCTATGAACTTCCCATATGATTTATCTTCCTTTTTGGGCTTATATACTTAATAAATGTCTTAGCTTGGATTAGTACGTAAATGTGATCAGCTTTATATGATAATGGTCATGGAGCAGGACGCTCCTTTTTGGTCATCGAGCTACATATTAGGCTATTAGCTACTTATCTCAGCTTCTTAATATTTATTTTAATTGCATGCAGGTGCTAATTATGAAAATTGTGAGCCACCCTAACATAGTCAATCTTATTGAGGTGATTGATGACCCAGACACTGACCACTTCTATATGGGTATTCTGGCCACCACTTATTCAATTACCTTTATCTTCCTTGATTTACATGTTTGACTTTGGAAAACCATTGTTATTTAGCCTGGCGACCCTTGTTACTGATACTGTTTTTCTATTCAGTTCTCGAGTATGTTGAGGAGAAATGGGACCATGAGGGTGCTGGTCCACCAGGCGGTTTAGAGGAAGCTACTGCTAGAAAATATCTGCGCGATATTGTTTCTGGTCTAATGTATCTTCATTCACATGTAAGTAAGTTGCTTTAACACTGTTATAATGTAAGTCACTTTCAGAATACCCGTTTTCCTTTTTTTTCCTCAAGATATCGAAGATTCATAGGTGGAACGGATTTGCTCCTTTCAATAATTTAATGTACTATCATTGGTTGTAGCAGAGTCCCCTTTCTTCAAAAGGTTATTTTTGCCACGTAGGAAACTTACTCACTTATCTGTTATCTATACGCCTATATTGCGGAGTACTTTCATAGTTTCATCTTCAATATGAAACTGGCATCTTAATGCAAATGTGTCATTTGCTTTACATAAAGTTGGGTGATTAAACAACTGTTCTCTACTGCCCATAGTTGATGTCACTGTAGTTGGTGTGGTTAAAATGTCCTTATTTCTATATCATGGTGGTGAAATACTATTACTCAGCATGATTTCACATTCAGACTTTAAGGTGATTGATATGCTATTCAAAATTCATTTGATACTCTTCATGTTAAATCACATTTATTTTTGTGTTTTTGGTCCGCTCAACTAAATCATATTCTCATTGGTAAAATCACCCTTACATATTTTATGACGTTTTAGGTTGATGCACACTTCTTTTTTATCTTCCTTAATTCCCTTTTTGTGCACGTGTCCATGAGGAAGAGTGCATTGTTTAATTTTGCCTTTTCTTTCATGCATTTTATTGGCTGAAATAGGGATTTCATGTGACCAAGTATTGGGAATTGGAGAGTTTTTATGATGGAATGCTAAAACGACAAGTATAGAGCAAAAAATCAAAAAAAGCTAGAACGACATATAATAAGTAATGGAGGGAGTATGGATTTTGGTCAAGTTTAGGAAGCAATTAGAAATCCATAGAAGATTTTTTGGAAGTGCTAGTTTGTTCATGGACATTAGGTTCTTAAGCTTTAATAGTTTCTTGTAAGGACCCTCACGTTCTTAGATTAAAAGTGTATGCTCCGTCTCTGTTTTAATTTTGTGTAGGCTCGTGTCCCTCATTTGTTTTTCGTTGACAGCTTTTGGTTATTTCAATAGCTTTCTTCATAATTAATCCAAAATTAACTCTATAGGAGCCTGTGGTTGTATTTTTACTTCTTGGCCTGACTGAGTTTTCTTTTTCACCTTTATGTATGGAGGTTGGCATTTATATGATGAGTGAGATCATTACAGGTCGTTTTTTTCCTTTTACAAACAGAATATAGTGCATATGGATATAAAGCCGCAAAATCTTTTGGTTACTCGAAATGGCACTGTGAAGATAGCAGACTTTAGTGTCAGCCAAGTATTTGAGGTAATAGTTACTATGTCAAATATTTCCTTTTCTCCCGTTTAATGTTGAAGTTCTGCTGAAGGAGATTTTTAATTTGTAGTTTTGGTTGTACATTTGTGATTTAGTGTGCGATCTGACATTATTGCCTATGAAACTATAGAGAAAATCTGTGTAAATGCTCTTTTATAAACATGGATGATTTTTCCGAGACAAAATTGCTGTATCAATGTGTGATCTGAGTCGACCATAGTCGTTCATGGTAGGTAGACTTTTGATAGCAAGAGGAAAAGTGAGGAAATTGAGGTTGCTATGCTTTTCTGTAATGTAAGAAAAGGGAGAAGTTAATATGATAATCTTGCTCAATTAATTACATAATAATTTAGCCTTTATACTCCGTATAACTTACAATTTAAACCAAATAAAAAGACTAATAACTACCCTAAGTGGGATGTTTCCCACGTTTAGCATTACCACAACACTAAATCACTATGCTAACAACTAACATGTCTACTAACTTAATGCCATATAATTAGGAGTCATATTAGCTACTAATTTTAACAATAACTAAATACTAGGAATCAAGTTAAACTAATTTAGGAGCAATATCTCCAACACACCCCCTTGATACAAAATTTGTTGGATCTACGTTCGACTTCTCGTCATGCTGAGCCATGCATACTCATCGCAATGTACTTTGCCGTAACCAAAATATACGAGACCTTTAAATTCTCGTTTTCTTCAAATTTTACCCATGTGAGTAGGGTGAAAATCTTCGCAGGACATTGTGGTCCTTGGATTTGGTCACCGCATTTCGATATCGTCACATGACCTCAGTCGATTGGTTTTTTTTGCATATCTGCCTTCAATAAATCACTTTCGAAACTTGTTTTGACTCACTTGAGTCTCCATTTTTTTTAGGCTAAGGCAGGGGACTTTCTTCCATCTACTTGCTGTGGCTCTCTCCTACCCTTGCTATGCTTCAGATTTCAACAAAACAACATTTGCTATGTGAATATCTCTAAACTTCTTTTTTATCTTTATGGAGCACATTCTTCCAAAGGACTTACTTTTTAAGTTATCCCTCATTTTCTTTGTGGGACATATTTTTGGTCACCGACATTGTTGATGCCCATTATCATCAACGTCAATTGATAGAGTATTTTTCTCTATCTCACTTAGTGAAGCCCTTGTCTTCACTTTGTGACGCCCTTCTCGGCACCGTCTTGTTGGTGCACATTATCACAACGTTCACTTGGAGCACATCTCTCCAAAACTCGATTATTGATGGAGCCCTTCTCTGTTCAAAATCTTGTTAGAGCACTTCTCTCTACCGTTTCAATTATGATGCACTTTTCACCATAAATGCACATCTCTTCACCAAAAACATCTCTTCACCAAAAATACGGTAGTAATTTCTTTTCTTTTTTTCTACCAAACTTGATAGAGCACATCCCTCTATCTCTCAATTGTGATATCTTCACCATTTTTTTTCAATTCCTTCATTGAACTTTCCTTACCATTATTCGTTTTTTTTTGTCGCCCCATTTTCTGAATCGAACCTGACTACTTAAGTGGAGGTGACAATTGTGTCTACCTTCTCGACTTAAGAAGTTGTGATACCATTGTAGAATTTCTAATGGAGAATATAATAATGTGAGAAAAGGAAACTTGCTCAATTAATTACATACGGAGTAATTATTTAGCCTTCATATAGCTTAGAGCAACTCCAATGGTTGCATGTAGGGACTTGCTTGTAATTATTAGAAATTGTCAAGCAACATGCTTACCATTGGAGACAAAAAACATGATGTTGCTTGTAATAATTAAAATATACTTTCTCCGTTCCATTGGGTTGTATACGTTTTCTTTTTGGGCACTATTCATAAGTGAAGATAATCTTTATTACAACTTCTAATATATAACATAAAAGATAGTCATGTGAGATCTTGTTTAAATTGTCTTACCCGGTACAATATTAACATCAAATTTTTATAATTTTTAATAATATGTAACTAAAGATATAAACAAAAGAAAATGAGCATTGACATACGTGATAAAGCAAACGTATACAACCAAATGGAACGAAGGAAGTAATATGTAATGTCTAGTAGGGTATGGTAAGCTACGATGTGTTGTAGTTTACCATTGGATGTCGATGTAGCTAGAAAGCTACGTTGCTTAGAAAATTGTTGTGGAAAGGCTTGTAGCTTGCCATTGGAGGTTCTTTTACAGTCTAAACCAAATAAAAAGACTAATAACTACCCTAAGTGGGATGTTTCCCACGTTTAGCATTACCACAACACTAAATCACTATGCTAACAACTAACATGTCTACTAACTTAATGCCATATAATTAGGAGTCATATTAGCTAATAATTTTAACAATAACTAAATACTAGGAATCAAGTTAAACTAGTTTTGGAGCAATATCTCCGATATTTTCAAAGATAGTAATACTTTGGATTAGCTGCATGTGTTGTGAGGAGTCTATTTTACACATTCGTAATTGATCCGTTCTTACTTTAATTCTTAGCGTCTTCTTCTTCAATCCTCTTCTGCGTGTATGGTCTTGAGCCTTACATCTGCTGTACAAATAGAGTTATACAGAGCTTCAACTTATGGTCAAATTTTATGGGGTTATATAAGGTATATCGTATACCCTTATCACACTGATTGGTGGGTGCCATAGAATATAATCTTGATTTCAGTCATAGTCACGGTATCGGTTGTGGTGGCCTAATCTTGCAGTATACGTTATCACAGTAACCTCCTAAACCTTGATAAATCTGTCACAACTCACAAATTGGTGCCATGTCCATAAAACCATGCTGGATATTATACCCTCTTCTGAATCGTAAAAATACATCAAGAGTTCCTTGAAAACAGCCTTATTATCAAATTGTTAGCTCAATATTCAATAAATCAAAAGAGCTTCTTAATTTGGAGTAGGAGTATGATGACAGTTTGTCTGTGTTGCTAAGCAACACGGGTAAGACCGCGTACACCCAGTGACCCAACCCTCTCTTGCCTCGCAATATATGGAAGTCCTCAAGGCGTTGGAGTAATGTTGTCGTGTCACATTTTATCATCATTTTGGTTTTGGTTCTTTGACTGCTTTCTCTTATGATCGCTAATTATTCCTCCAGGGTGATAATGATGAGCTAAGGCGTTCTCCTGGTACACCCGTTATAACCGCACCAGAATGTTGCTTAGGTGAGATATTGTCCATTGACCATGTTGAATTCTTTTGGTAGCTGATCGGGAAGATTCCTACAACCGTTTTCCACTCCTTGACCAAACAGGTATATCTTATCGCGGGAAAGCCGCTGACACATGGGCTGTGGGAATCACCTTGCACTGTATGATAATGGGCAGATTTCCTTTCATTGGAGAGACACTGCAAGATACTTATGACAAGGTCTGATTTCTGCTCATAGTCTAGTTACCCCACACCGTGTATCACTTTATATTTTAGTGGTTTTTTTGTTTTGTTTTGTTTTATTTACATATTTCTGACACTTTCCTATGGTGCAGATTGTTAACGATCCACTGAATCTCCCTAATGATATTAATCCACAGCTCGGAAATTTGTTAGAGGGGCTTCTTTGCAAAGGTAACAAGCCAATTTACAACGTGATATTTCAGTAAACTTAAAGGTTATCTATAAGTGGCACTATGGCACTTGAGACAAGTTGATTTTGAATAGGGTGCTCATCGGGTCGTCAGTTACGGGTCACCATTGGTGGATTCCCATTCGAGTTTGAGTGGGACACATTGGGTTGTATTGGTTGTCAGTTTACCCTCAGCTAGGGTTGGCTCGTACTAAATTTTGGGTTCTATACGACTTGGTTTTGTACATTTCAGATCGGTTAGGATCAAATTCTGCCTACTCTAGGGTTTACTGTGTAAGATATAAGCTGTTTATTTTATTCTGAGTCTTGTTTCTCTTTTGATTTTGAACTTTTAAAATTTCGTGGCAGACCCTAAACAGAGGATGACGCTAGAAGTTGTTGCTGAACATCCGTGGGTTCTTGGTGAAGATGGACCACTTCCTGAGTTTTTGTGTTGGTGCAACCAAAATGGCTTGCAGCGGGATTCGTTAGCCGTTGCTATCGATGAAAAAACAAACGGTGGCGAAGGAGAGTTTTGATTTATCCATTTTGTTCTCCTGTTTTGTTTCTCTTTTTTTTTTTCATCAATTTGTTTTGCTCATGCTGTCAAAATCATGTATGTTGTACAGTAGCAGAGCTAGGAATTGTACCGGTAATTCTTACAAGGAGGGAGAATGAGTGTGAGAAGATATAGTAACCTTTGTGATATATATTTTGCCTTTTTTGGTTGTGAAAAGATTTGATGTTGGTTTGGAAGTTTCTCGTTTATTCTTTACAAAAAATAAGTGTTGAGGCGAGATTTCGTTAATAATTGTGTCATGAGTATCTGAGTAATACAACTCGATACGTTATCACCTAAACAATCATATATCACTAATTCTTGTTTCAGACAAACCTTTTTGGTCTGAACCTTAAGAATTAAGACGGGGTTTTGTATCTACTTTTATTGTTAAATGTAATCGTTATAATTCAGGTATTGTTATAGCTAATGATAACTTGTTTTCCAAACGTGGTTACATTTAGATGTAAACTGGGTACAAAATCCCGTCTTATTGGTACATACTAAAAATTGCCCAGTCTGAAGAGAGATCAACTCATCATATATTTATAACTCGGGTATATGATTCCAATATTATGAGGTGACAAATACAGAAGGTAGTGGGACATGAGATGGAAAACCTTACAAAGGGGCCGAACAAAACTAACTTGGGCAGTGTGATCTACGAGTAAGCCTCAAACCATGTATTTGAGACAATGATTGCATGACCGAGCCAAATGGCCTTGTTTGCTCGTCTATGAGCAAGCATATGCTTGTTTTTCTCCGTTCATGTTGATAATAAATGTAAATTAATTTCGCTGCAATTGGAAGAGCTTTTAAATGAGTTTTTTCTTAGTGACTTGTACGTTCAAATATCATTTCATTCACTCAGTAACTCCGCAAATGTGCCATTGAAGATACATATTAACTGCACCAGTAACTGTGAAATGTCGATGTGCTTATACTGTTTACAGAAGAATGCTTTATTACAGACAGATTTTCAAGCATACTCCAAGTATTAGATTATAAGACGTTTTGACGTGATCGTTATAGCCTAGATGTCGAGGATAATAAATGTGGATAGATCAGTAGCGACACAAAATAAAAATAAAACAGTACTACAAGTATAAATTTACAAACAAATGCATCATAGAATTGTTTCTGCGAATCATCATTGAGTTTTGCACTGTTTTTCCATGAGCTCTGCAAAAAATTGTTTCCAGTCCGAAACCTTCTCCTCTCCATTTGCTACCTATTATTCAAAGCAAGCAGTTGACACATAAATGATTGCGCACCTAGCGCCTCAAAGGTTCCCAGACTACTGCAAGGTCAACAAGGTCATACATGATACATACACAGCCGGATAAAGTTTCAAATCATCCATGGTGAAAAATGCGGTAAGAATTGCATTAGCCAAGTTTTACTTGACATATAAGATGCATGTATAACTTAGTGAGCAATTTTCTTGTATTCCAACGTATTCCGGAATCAAAGCTCATCGATTTTCTGACTCCATTGGAATTTGGAAACGGAAAATATGGTGATGCTATGGTATGAACAAGGAACATATACGTCTGAATTCACAAATATGCATTTTTCTTGACTGACCTCTATTATTAGTCCAGCGTCTGGAATGGATTCGAGAGCCTCAACACAAATGAAGGACGCGTCTTCCTTGCTCAGACTTCCCTTAGCTGCAACACCCTGTCAATGAAACAATATACGCTGGTCAGTTTGTTATCTTTATTCCCCAATGCTTCTATTAATTTCATCGGAACTAGCAAATATATCACCTTGTCAACGAAACAAGATACTTTGGCCGTTAAGGGATTACTTCTCTAACGTGGCATAATTTCACTCTTTACCTTTTAGGCCGTCAAATAAAGTTCAAATTCTCTTATTTTTACTTCTATCTTTTTTTTTAGACTGTTTTATACAAACATTTCTTAATTGCGTGCTCCGAGTAAATGTGAACTTTATTATCAGAAAAGAGAGTATAAGCAATTAAGCATACCTCTTGAAAGCTAAACCCTTGCGTTCCACCAGGGGAGTTCAGTAATGAACCTACTCTGATGATAGTATACGGAACTCCTAAGGCCATCAGCGTAGATTCATCTTCCTCAGCCAGCTTTCTTGCATTGCTTGTCATAAGAGCTTGAATGCCATCAGCACCTTTATACACAGATAACTGTGATCTTATCAAACAGACATGCCGGGGTAGTTTCACTAATCCCCACCATTTTCACACGTAGTCTACCGTGATGAGCTAAAAATACCTGCGATAAGAGAATTACATGTTGTACTCCTTTCAAGCTCCCGACTTTGGATAGGAAACCTTCCTGCACATACAGTAGATCAATTTATGGCAACAGATTGTACAGATATTTCGCTGACTTCTGGAAAAATCATTTTTTTTTCCTGAAAGTTTTTATTAATATTCGCAAAAGTACCTGAAAAACACTCGGGAATTCAAAAAAGTTCAGATAAGGTGAAGAGAACAAACATTGTCGATGTAAGTGCGGAAAAGGGTGGTAAGAGAATGCAGTATACATACATTAGGGCATATAACTGCACGAACACCCGTCAAGGCTTTCTTAATAGCTGCCTTATCATTTGCATCTCCAGAAAGTGACTGATCATATTAGAAACAGCATACAGCGATCATGTTAAAATTTCAAATTGGAATAATACAAAAGTCGTGATAAGAAACAGAAAGTTGAAAGTCGTAAATAATCCGGCAAATACCTCAACATAAGTTCCGAAGGCTTCAAGGGCTGCCCGTCTATCTTTAACTAATGCCTTCACTTTGGCTCGTTTGACAATTAGGGACAGAATCACCATCTAAATAAGCTAAAAATCACAAGACTCAGACTTCATCCATTGTAAGAAAACATAGGGTTGAGATAAACAGGAAAGCAACATTATTAGCTATGTTCGTGAAATGTAAAGTCACGGTAATCATCAAAATTGAACTTGTGTCTTTTCCTGATTAAAGGGGAGCACATTCAAACCCTCAACACAGTAGCAATAAGAACATCAACATCGGAACAATGGCTGATCATACCTGGCCAATGTCACTGTCTCCATCAGTTACCAAAATGGCGTCCCTAGCGTCTTCCACATCTGTTTTCAATGTTCATAAGGTAAAACATCAACGTGTTGCAAGGAAAACATGAGCCACTCAGATAGTTCTCTGCCCATACCAGTAGAATTTTAAACTTTAAGTACAACATGTAATATGTAAAGTAGTACCAGGACCATCCTCTTCTTGGGTTACTGTTCCGTCTTTCGGAAGGAGTTCAGGTGCTCCATACCATTTTCTTAATTTTGGGCCTCCTGCAAAGTACAGAATTATAACTTCTTTAAAATTGGCCTAAAAAGTAAGTACTCCCTCCGTCCCGGTCATTTGTTTACCATTTCTATTTTAGGGTGAACAAATGTCTGGGACGGAAGGAGTACAATATATGGAGGGGGATTCGAACCCATGACCTATTGTCACAATACCACCTCCAGTCCTTCTTAACCATTAAGCTAAGACCTCTTCGACCCATTTCAAGGGTCGATAAGTCAATATACATAAATTTTACACGAAGGTAGTGTAAATATCATTCTGAAGTAAGGGTGGTCAATGAAGTTCTTGATTCAGTTTTGTCATGATCATCCCATTCATCCAAAAACAGCTTTTACCTTCGACAGTTGGTCTCACTTAATACCGTTTGATAGGTCATTTATCATTCATGCGAAATGGACCCATCTATCCTAGGGTATAAATAATACTGCTATTCTTAATTCTTGTTCGTAAATACTGAAGATGTTTTAGTCTAGTAGTTAAGACAAATGTATTGTGGACAATAAGTCCCAAGTTGGAAACCCCCCTCCCCTATCCTCTAAGTCTATTGTAATGCGACTACGTAAGCACTTTTTTAGACCAAAAAAAACTTGTTCGTAAATGCAAAAATTGTTGTATACAAAACACAGAAAAGAAAGAAAACATTATGTAGAAATGCAAAGATATAGTTTGTATAAGCTTTGAAGTAGAAACTAAGGATAAAAGAAAGTGAAGAGTATATATATGTATATACCTTCAATATAATCGAGAATTTGATCAACAAAGCTTGGTTTCTTGGTTGCATTGCATTGGAAACGAGGGTTAGTTGAATAAAATGGAGAAGTAATTAGAATTGAAAATGGTGGATGAATAAAAGATGAAGCATTTGAGTTGTATAGAGAGAATGTTGAGGGGATCACACGAGCCATTCTTTGGTGATCACACTTTGGTTGCTATGAGTATCTCCCCTTTCCTTCTTAGATAAGGTGACAAGATGTTCGTGTTCCTACTTATAGCTGGTAAATAGTGATCCGATCCAATAACACGACGTGAACACGATACGAAGTTAGCGGGTTCAGGTTGAGACATTTTGACCCATTTAAGTAGGTGGGTCGACACGAACGCGACACGAAAGCTAAATGAGTCGGGTTAGTGTTGGAGTCTTACGACACGAGTTATTTTGTATCAATATTAAGTAATTTAAATTTTGTAATAAATGGAATGTAAATGTATTACATATCATATCTCCTTATTTTTTCTTCTTTAAAACTTGACAAATAATTGTGAATGGGAGTGCTGTAAAGTAGACATGACAAAACCAATCCGACCCGATTGATCCGACCCAATAAAGTTTGACCCGAGATCCGAAGTTGACCCGAAATACAACCCTCAAATCCGGAACTTTGTTGACCCAAAACTGACCCGACGACCCGCGATGAATCGTTCCGAAACCACTCAGAAAATGACCCAAAATATAATTCTAATTGAACAAAAAAGACATGAATTGACTAATTTAAATGCACACTTAATATTATTTACGTTAAAATAAAGAGTGAAATATCAAAATTATAGTAAAAATAGGTAATAATACTAAATATAATTTTTTTTCTCTTAATAATTGACCCGGAACCGAAATAACCCGACCAATTGACCCAAAACTGATCCGATCAACTTACCTGAAAAATACTTGAAACCCGGAACAACCCGATAATATAATAGACTCAAACTAACCCGACCCAAATTAACCTAACCCAAACCCTATCCGATTGACCCGTTTGCCAGGTCAACCGTAAAGTACAAAATAATTTTAAATTCTATTCCATTTTAAAACACTCAACAAATCGCGTTGATTAAAGTGGTGAAGAAACATTTTTGGCAACTCATCCCACTTTTTCCTTCGGACTCCAAAACTTTCTTAAAAAACTCATAAAACCACTTTCAAATCCGTGAACTGCAAATTAAACAAAGACTCCATCTTTAGTAAAAAAATAAAATAAAAAATTAACTTTCTCTTCAACTCCTTGTAAATTTTGTGCTTAAGTTCAAATTTCTTGCTCAATAAGCCTACAAAATATTTACCTTTATTATATATAAAGTCACTGTCATTTCTATTTTGCCGCTAATTTCAGTATTTCACCACTCTTTTTTCTCTTTCTCTCTCTTCTTTCTCTCTCTACATTCTGTGAACTGTACTGTTGAGTCTTGATTATACTGAAAAATGATCGCAAATTAAAAAACATGGGCTTAAAATTGGCACTATTTTATCATCTGGGTCAGTTTAATTTTTGTTTAATTTTGGTTAATTTAAGTAATTTTGTTGATTTTACATTTTTAGTGTTACATGGGTGTGTTTTTAGTGATTTTTTTTAATGTTTTGTGTGATTATTGTGAGTTTTGTGAATTGGGTAATTGTTGTTTTGCTGGTATTTATAGAAAGTTTTGAACTTTGGAAGAATTGGCACTAATTTATCATCTGGGTCAGTTTAATTTTTGTTTAATTTTGAATAAATTAAGTTAATTTTGTTGATTTACATTTTTATTGTTAGATGGGTATGTTTTTAGTGATTTCTTTAATGTTTTGTGTGATTATTGTGAGTTTTGTGAATTGGGTAATTGTTGTTTTGCTTGTAATTTATAGAAAGTTGTGAACTTTGGAAGAATTGGCACTAATTTATCATGTGGGTTAGTTTGATTTTGGTTAATTTGGTTTAATTTTGTTGATTTACATGATTGTTATTAGATGAGCATGTTTTTAATGATTTCTTTCATGTGTAGTGTGATTATGGTGAGTTTTTTGAATTGGGTAATTGTTGTTTTGCTTGTATATTTACAGAAAGTTGTGAAAAAATTGGCAATAATTTTATAACTCTTCAACTGGGTCAAGTTTAATTTTAGTTTAATTTTGGTTATTTTTGCTTAATTTTTGTTGATTTACATTATTACTGTAAAATGAGCATGTTTGTAATGAGTTTTTGGATGTGTTGGTGTGATTAGGGTGAGTTTTTTGGAAGTGGGTATTTGTTGTTTTGCTTGTATTTGAAGAAAGTTGTGAACTTTGGGAGAATTTGGGTTTTATATAGTTGCTACTTTAATTTTTTGTGGAATTATTGTTTGCCATATTTGGAAAGTTTTGAACTTTGTTTATGATATTGTTCAGGTTGTGGTTTCATTGTTTGATTTGATTACTCTTAATTATGATGCTTGTATAAGTTGTAAGCTTGTGTTTTAAGCATTAGAAGTAACCATGATGATATTTTGTAGTGATAAAGTAGTTATTCTGAAGCTTTGAGCCTTTGGATCTATGTTTGTTGATTTAAACTACTACTTTCTTATGAAATGTTGATAATATAATCTTATCTGATTACAAAAAAGGTGAAAAGTTAGAATGTTGAGTTAAAAAGAATCAACCTTTTTGCAATTTTTGTGTTTTGTATATATATTTTCTAGACATTTCTTATTGCTGTTTCTGATAGGAGTAACTCTTAATTTATCCCTTTGTATCAATTAGTTTTATGTAGCGTATTTTTGAGTTGATGAGCTGTATATTGAGCAAAGTTTTGATTTTGAATTTTGATGGTATGCCAAATGATCAATTTTATGAGCTTTGACCTTTGGGTTTCAGGTATGCCCTTTTGACTTAATCAGAGTGGTCGATCAATGGAAGTGGTGGTTCAAGTTGAAGAGAGGAAGCAAGGCCTTATCAAGGAGAATGGGGAGCCTGGTTCCGAATTAGCCACACTGGATCCAGTTGCTGATCCTGTTGTATATAAGCTTGTTAAGGTAAACTATCTATACAAAGTTGTTTGGGTGAGTTATGTTCCTTGTGTGTTGTGTCTATAGTTTGATCATTCTATGTAGTTTGTTGTTTATGTGACTAAAACTCTGAAAGTAATCTGTTGACGTAACCTTAATTTATTTCGGTGTTGAAAAGATTATTATTGGGTGTCCTGTGAAGCCTGGAAGGATATATATTTAGTATTGATTCTCTTTTAAGAAAGCATGAAGTCAGCTCCTAACTTCAAGGTTCATTCTGAGCTTGTAGGAATGTATGAATATGTACATAGTATAATTAAGAACAATAGAGAACCTTCCCTGTAACCCCCTCCATTCTCGCTGATATTATAAGAATGGAGTTTAGGAGAAGGAAAAACAAGTAGGGCTGTAACTAAGAAAAACAAGTAAGGCTGACATCTCTTCCTCATTTGATGAGAGTTGAGTAATGGCGACGACAATGTGAGGTGTGCCGTCAGTGATTATGGGGTGGTGGCTGGAGTAGTGGTTGGCTGGTGACTAGGATGGAATGAGATTGGCTGACGGTTGACTGATGATTAGATTGGGGTGGGCTGGAGGCTATTGTTGATGGGTGATACTGAGAGAATCCAATTTGTCAGTGTCACCATTCCCGTGGGATTCCATCACAGGAACATAGAGCTCTTTTCAGCTCGATTCTTTTATTATTTGCTGACAAATTGAATATTCCTTGTTCTTACTCGTATCATTGTGGATGTACTCATGTTCTTTACCTCAGTAACATTTTATTCTGATTTCTGTTACTGTGTTCATTTACAGAATTTAGATCACCTTTGCCATTATTTCAAATGTTTAATTCTTTCTGCAACTATCTTCTTATGTTTTCATGGTTCTCACCTATATGTTGAATCGGTCACGAGTGTTAGGGCATGGTGTCGTATGTCATACACGACTATGTTCTGCGAGCCTTTAACTTGTTGGTCCATTTTGAAGCGTCAAATTTTTGTATCGTCTCGGAATGAACTCGCGACATGTTGCGATAGTGAAATTTTGATGTAACCTAGATTCTCACTTTGTTCTATGTGTAGTTTTGACGTGCTTTTGCCAGTTTCTTATAAAACCTAATGTATATGAATCACAGTGCTCAAAGTTTTTATATATGCTTAATGCGTTAGAAACCAATTCTTAATGTTTGAAGTCCTTGAGTGACTGATAATTTTCTTTCTTAAAAATCGTGCTTACCTTCTGACTTTCTTGACTTGTCAGTGTAGTCCTTTGCCCTTCGCATAGGATTCTATATTATAAAACAGCAAAGCTTAGTTATTTTTTCATCTTCTAGGTTGATTATGATGGAAGATTGGTGCCTGCTACTGATGACGAGCTTATGGAGGTTGAGAGTTTGTTGGAGTTACAGAATAATGAAACTGTTGATGTTATGGAAACTGTTAAACCAGTCTTGGACAAAGACGTTTCAAAGACTTCTCAAAACAAAGGTAATGCTGTGTTCCTCTCTCTCTTCTTTCCCTTTTTATGGCTAAGGCTTCGCACTCTCAATATAGTGTTGTAGCCTACAGGTTCAATTGGTATTTGTAGTCCAACCGTTTCCTTGAACATTTATGGTCATGATACCCTGTGGAGAGTTCTGTGGTAGCTCTCATGCAGTCCTTTCAAAGAATAATCGTATGAATTGCATATATATATGCATCCTCTTCGTACAGTATTCCGTGTTTTTTTACATGCATGCTACATGATAATAGTTCCTCAGATTGCTTCTTTTGATTTTGAACATATTGTATTTTTAGGCTCACAACAAATCAAGAACGAAGAAGGTGATGAAGTTAGTGTGAAACTCATTCAGGTATGTAATTTGCCAATGTAATATGTGTAACTTCTCAAATTTAAATCAAATTTAGTGCTGTTTTTTTTTCCCGCTTTGTGTGATTTGGATCTTTGCTTATTTCTGCTTGCATAGCAAATAACAAAGCAACTATGAGAGTTCTATATTCTATGTTTCATTGTCCTAGTTGTGATGGGGGAATCAATGTGTATTGTTTCAGGACTCTTTGTACACATCAGTTATGAATTCCAGACGTGATATATCCGATAATAATATGGATGATCCAGACCTGGACTCCCGACCTAATTTCTCTTTGTTGGAGGGTGAGATAAATTTGGATAAGTTGACTATTCGAGAGCTCCAGGAAACTTTCAGAGCTACATTTGGACGTAAAACTTCTGTCAAAGACAAGGTGTGGCTTAAGCGGAGAATCTCTATGGGGTTAACTAATTCTTGTGATGTATCTGTGACAAGTTTTGTTATCAATGATGGAAAGCGTTTGAATAAAATGGATGATTTGGGCGAAACCATGGCCTGTGATGATTCAATGGCAGGAGAAGCCGACAATGCAAGGGATGACCTGTCTGTCAACTCAGGCTCAAACTCCAATTCAAGAAAAGCTGTGGTGGATGATGTGGCAGTTAAGAGTGATCTTCTAGAGTCTGCTTATAAAAGTGATGATAGCCTCGATCATAGAGCCGTAAAAAGAATTCGAAAACCAACGAAGAGATACATTGAGGAACTATCTGATAAAGAAACAAACGACCCTTTGGAGAAGTCAATATCCCCATCTATGTGTAATGAACAAGACAAGTTTTCTCCAAGATCAGCAATCAAAACTGCTTGGAGTGTCAACACAGGTGCTTTTGTGACCAGGCGTGATTCGATCGGAGGATCTGGTGTGGAGGTACCATATGTTTCCCGGGTTCGGAGATGCCGTCCAAGGCAAAGTATCACAACCCTCTTTGTAAGTATTTTTCTCTTCCTATGCTCCACTTTGTCATACTTCAATATATACCCTTTTCTTGTAGTCCCCCAACGTATTTATATATTGCCCTCGGTTGGCTGGAGATGTCAACTTGGACTCATGTGTTCCCTTATTATATGATAACCACGTTTTTTTTGGAGAACATGATAATACTTGATGAATTAGACGTTACAAATTCTATATTGTATCAGGACATATATTTTGGAGAAATTAATGGTGAAAGTTGACATCAATTGATCACCAAAGTCAAATTCGTACAAGTATACGAAGGTTACTTCATAATAACTACTCGCGTCTGTTGCAATTAAATGTACTTTCAATGACAAGTTGAGGATAAAGTTCTCTGGGGTCGGCCAAATCTCAATTAATTTTCCCTCTCTGACTATCACCATCTGTGGATTTTTTGTGCACAGAAATTCAGTTCGTGTGACGTGGGCCACGTGGCTTTAACAAGTAAAACTAACAAAAGTTCAGGTGTTCTGAATAGTCCTCAACCTGTAACTAGCTGCAAGGCTGAACCTGTGGACACTAAATATCCTTCAGAAGATGTGGTAAGCAGAAAGACATCTTTTTACATTTTCGTCTTTAGCCTTCGCCTTTAAATTTCATTTTCTTTTATTGGAGCTTGTCTTGCCTCTTTGTTTCAGAAGGTTGTTCAATGGGTGAGCGAGTATTTTTATAAATATATACTCCTATTACATCAGTAAATTTCTTTAAGCAACCTTGGTATTAGTTTAATCATAGAACTATAGGAGTATAAGAGATCAGAGTGGAGTATTTTTACATTTGACTTGTTTTGGGCAATCGCTCTCAGAAATGATTCAGCTCTCCACTTGATACATAGAGCCTTCCATCAAGTTTATTTGCCAACTAGTCCTCTTCCGCTTTCCAATCCCACGGATTGACCAAAATCCAAAATTATTACTGATGACTGTATAGACTAGCAAGAGCCATTAGTATAGCATTTACTTAACAGGAGTTGAGCTCCAGTTATTATTAACTTACTAGGACTCGGAATTGATCCGTGAGGCAATAAGATCAATGGGCTAAAAACTTTACGTTGATCATCACTTTTGTTTTGGATATTTGATATTTCACAGATTTCCTGTGAAGATTTCGAAGAAAAACAAAGTGTAGCTAGTATGTCAGACAGTTCTCGGGATAGAGAACCAAAATGCGTGGATTCAGGGGGCTATACTTCTAAAGATACCACGGCTGGCACCAATTCCGATGATAGTGTAGCAATTATTCCAACTGCAAAGGGTGGAATGAGAAGGAAGCACCATCGAGCCTGGACTCTTGCAGAAGTTATGAAGCTCGTTGATGGTGTCTCGAGGTTCGGACCTGGTCGATGGTCTGAAATTAAACGGCTTTCCTTTTCATCTTATTCGTATCGTACCGCTGTTGACTTAAAGGTAATTCTTGAAATTTTTATTGCTTCAGATAAATCAGATTGCAGGATTATACAGAGTTCAGAAAAGGGATGTTCAGTTCACATTATTGATTGGGGTGGTGTTAAATTTTCAGGACAAGTGGAGAAACCTCTTGAAAGCTAGTTCATCTAACTTACCAGCGGAAAAAGGGGTACTGCTCTCTCTCTCTCTCTCTCGCTCTCGCTACCCTACCCTAGCCCCAACCTTAATTCCAAATGAAATAGGTGTACAGTGTATATACACATCTACAACAAGTCCTCCCTTAAGATGGGCATTTCCGTCAGAAATTAAGACGTAGAAGATGTGACTCATTTACGATAAAATGTGCAGAACATTCTTCTGATAAAATGTGAACAATATTAGTTGTAACTTCAGCTGCAACATTATGTCATTAAATGGTACCTTTTTTCTATAAAATGGCAACATTCTCTCTTTATTTCAGACGGGCCTTTTCTCTCTGAAATGAGAACTTGCCATATATATAGGGGTCGGCTAACTTTATTCATCACTTAGAACCCTATTTCATGACATGTAAAATAATGAAAAAAGGAAAATAAAGAAAAACACGATAAGAAAATGTCTATGATACAATCTACCCTCAATTATGATGTTAAGTATGGCCCGTGACACTGCCAGGCATTAGCACTAGAATGTTCTGGTGGTTACCGCAACTAAATCTTATCCGGCGACTGAAATTAATACAATGGCCTGAATAATACTAAGAAGATTAATGATGATTATGAGAGTTTCAGAGCTAATTAGGGTTTGGTGATTGATGCAGATGAATCCTCGTGCGAAGGCGCCTATTCCGATTCCAGCTCCTATTTTGGTGAAAGTGAGGGAGCTTGCAGAGTTAAATGGGCAGGCACCACACCCATTCAAAATAAGCCGCGACAACCGGGGGTCAAGTGTAAATTAAAACAAATAAGAGATCAATCTGATAATCTCGTGTATATAAATAATTACCACCCCCTTAGAATTAGAGATATATGATGTGTGCTGAGACTTTCTGCAAGGAAATGATACTCTTGTTGCCTTGTTACCTGTACTTCCTGGTGTCTTCCCATTGCACTTGTACTCGTCAGTTAACGTGTAAATTGTTGATGGGTAGATTCGTTTTGGGATATAAAGCAAAATCTCTGTGCCGCTAACAGAGGGGTAGGACTGGGTACAAGTGTACAACATACTCCACTTACCCGTATTGTGCTGTGTGCGGGATTTTCGGAGGCATCCGGGTGGTGATGGTGGTTCTTTAAGTGCTTCAGCGTTCAGGGTTGTGCAAAAGTTAATAATACTACTGTTTTTCAGTTTTTTACTTTTTATGTGCTGTTTGCTATGACGGAATTGTGTTGTGATTGCGTAACGGGACTACCTGTAAGCGCTGCAAGCGCACTTCTGACTTTGACAGTCGTAACTTTGTAAAAAACTTTGAACAGGAACTGCGAAATCTATCATCTCTCTGAAAGGTTACTCCATACCCAAGAGGAACAAAAATGGTCCATTTTAGGGTCCTTTGGCTACCGGAAAGCACATCTAGATGCAATTCGATTGCTAACCAAAATTTCTGTAACTGGAACGTGTTATATCGAATTTACATATGAACTAGGCATGTCATACCCAATGGCATGTTATCTTCACAAACCTGTCATTTCCAATGGCGTTTGCTTTAGTCTATTTCAGTAAGTGCATTTTCCTACTCACTAAGAACACAACATTGGTAATATCGTGTTTGTTCCGTGATTCACGTTTTGAAAACACGAGCCTAAGTGAACAACATTTGATAAATACTTTTAAAATCAACCCCAAACGGCAAATACTTTATTTTTGAGCATAATATTTAAAAAAATCGTTCCATTTAGATACAATGTGAACAAGAAATTATACATCAAGTTCCATTTTATTGATCTTTGAGAGAAAATATTATGTAGTATTTTTTTAAACTGAAACTGAGTACTTATACTAGTACAACTTACTTATCAATTATCGAGTTATGTCATAATTAACATATGAACACGCTGCACCAAAAACAAATTTCAATATAATCCCCATCATTTCGTTGCAAAATTGATCACAATAAAGAAATACACGCGTATCAGTCTAAAGAAAATATAGGAAAAAAATACGAGTACAAGGATATAGTTTGAATGATAAATCCAGCCGAAAGACCTAACCGTCTTCTACTTATTAGTTAAGACGGAAGTATATTCAACGATAAATCAACTCCAAAAAACTTTTTTTCCCCTCATCTTTTAGGATTTTTTTTGGTATAATAAACTAGATTATTTAAGGGAATTCTTATTAAATTAAAAAAAAAAAAACCAAGGACATGGAATTTGTGTAAAACCTAATTTCCGCAAATTCCCAAACCCTCTCATCCATACTTCCCAATCATCTTCATTGCACTTTTGGATTACTTCATTCTTCAGGTGATTCTCTCTTTAATCTTCTCTTTTCTTTTCTATTTTCCTTTCGATTTCGATTAAACACTCTCTTAAAACCCTGATTTTCCTGCAAATTCAAGGTTTGTAAATCCCTAATTCATGTCAATTTTGATTAAGTAGTTGTTCTTGATTGTATGTTTAAAGAGTTTGATGAGCTGATTTTTGTTTAAATTAGTGTTGATTGTAATAATTGCGTTATTTTGATCTTTACTGGTATAGTTATAGTGGAGTAGTAAAGATGTAGGATTGGTTTAAGTTGATTTGTTGTTGAAAAGATTGTTGATTGTTGTGGGTTTTTTCGAGGTAAAATCGTAACTTTCAATGTGATTGCTCTGAATGCTGAGTAATGGTTTTGAGTTTTATTAGAAAGACGATTCCTTTCGATTGATTGGGTGAGATATTCATTTGTTTGAGATTGATTATGTATAATTCTACTTTAGCTCAATATCCGTGTCGATTCGCCTGCACAATCCCTCGGTTTTATCTTTCGCTGGTAGGAAAGACGTAGTTTTTGATTTTCTGTTGATGTTTTATGGAAACATGATAATGGTTCTATATCACGTGTTTTGGGTGAGAAATCAAGAGTTTTCGGAGAGCAAACTTCTACGTGTATCGTGGCAACTGTGAGTTTGAAGCTAGTATCGTGTCTTTGGCAAACAATAATAAAGCTACTTAAGGTAGTTACCCCTTCTGATGGAGGGATTGGTAGAAAAAACATGGGGCTTGGGACAATTTTCTCTTTGGTTGGCTAGTTGGGTTGAGGGAAATGGAGGGATTCATATCTCTTTCTCGGAGCTGAATCAACGCAAGAACGATTTGGAAGGAAAAATTTGTGCTCCATCCTCCGTCTTCCTGTCCAAACAAATCCTTAATGTAGTTGTTGTCTAGGTAGAACGTTCTACTTGTATTGTGTCTCGGTGACTGTTTGAAGTAGTAAACCAGAGGACATTGAAGAAACATCCTGTTCAGAGTTAGTTAATACTCCCATCCAAACCAAAGGTTACACTTACCTTATTTGGACCATCCAAACAAAACTACCCATTCTTTTTTGGTAACAAATAAGACCAACTACTCCTCATTTACCCTATATATTTACACAATATGCCATTACTCTACCCACCCAACTAACATTAAATACTCAAGTGGTCGTACTTTCATTCCAATACTACCCTTCCATTTTCTATGTTTTCTTAAAACTTGTGCTCCCTCCCATGTAACCTTTGGTTTGGATGGGAGGGAGTAGTATACTTTCCGCAGCATGTAATTCATAAATTATTCACTAATTTTCAGCCTCAGAAGCAGTTGATAACCTCTGTAATTCCGGAACAATGGGGATCATAGAAAGGATCAAGGAAATTGAAGCCGAAATGGCTCGGACACAGAAGAATAAAGCCACAGGTGTGTATTTCTTGATGCAGTTCTTGCATGATTTTATGCTGCACTTTTTTTTTAGTTGGGTTGAGCTTTATTTTGGACTGAGTTGTAATTTGTTGCTGTAAATACATGGAAAGTAAAACAGAAATACATATAACGTTTTACATTCCATGTCACCTCACCTTTTCCAAATTGAAAAATGGCTCTTAGTTTTTTGCTAAATGTTATTCTCGGAATTTAGGCCGTAACAGTCACTATCTAAGGTTTATTTACCTTCTTACGTCCGTCTGTGATTTACAAGTTTTATTAGTTCTTTGTGCTTCTTTATGCTTCTTTATGCTTAAGGTTCTTTTAATATTCTTTGCAGAATATCATTTGGGTCAACTCAAAGCAAAGATAGCAAAGCTGAGAACGCAATTGTTAGAACCTCCAAAAGTATGTAGTTCTCAATGTTGCCTGTTTCTATAACATACTCAAGTTCACTCTCTTTTTTCACCAACTCACGTTCTTTGATCTAGGGGATTTTGTTTTATCCTTGTTTCTAATTGCTCATTGAACTTTTGGTTAGGGATCCAGTGGAGGAGGAGATGGTTTTGAAGTTACAAAGTTTGGGCATGGACGTGTCGCACTTATCGGTTTTCCAAGGTTATCTATCTATCTAGAAGACTAGAACAATATATTTGATTAAAATGATATGTCATCTGACACTGTGATTAAGGATTCCAGATTCTTGTAATCTTTTGTTGTATTTCACACGTGGTGAAGACTTAGATGAAGGAAACTATTACACATATGCTCCTGACATTATTCTCTTTCTTTCTGCAGTGTGGGAAAATCTACACTCCTAACCACTTTGACCGGAACCCATTCTGAAGCCGCCTCTTATGAATTTACAACACTTACATGCATTCCTGGGATAATTCACTACAATGACACCAAAATTCAGCTGCTTGATTTGCCTGGAATTATTGAGGGTGCTTCTGAAGGGAAGGGACGTGGAAGGCAGGTGAATGAAACAGCTCTAGTGCTACTACATGCATCTTTTAGTATATAGATGGTAACTTGATCTCATTAATAAACTGTAAACATTCGGGAGCTCAACGATCACCGAAATCACTATGAGAATACATCGATATTAATTTTTAAAAACTAAATTTGTGGTTCTTGTCAATTTTAATCCTTTTGGTAACTTTTTGATATTTGACAGTTTTTCTTCTTTTAGGTTATTGCTGTGGCCAAATCATCTGATCTTGTACTTATGGTTCTTGATGCTTCAAAAGTATGTTATTGATACTGTGAAGGCTTGTTTCAGTATTTAGTCTATGACATTGTGATTGTCCCTGTAATGCACTTTGCACCTGATAAAATGATTTTAAACAGTACATTTACCCCTCTGAAGATAGTCACCATGTCATTATCTGAGATTCTCCCACCCCCAAAAAACGAGGAATTTGTATTTTGGTATTTTTTTATTAGTCGGTTTCTGATACAACTATTTCTTTATCTATTCTGCGTTTGCTTTAGAGTGAGGGACATCGACAAATATTGACAAGGGAACTGGAAGCCGTGGGACTGCGTCTCAACAAGAAGCCCCCAAATGTAAAATTCCGTACTTTCTTTTCATGTTTTGCCATGTGAAATCCAAGTCAATTTACGCAGGCATGTTTGGATAACACAGCCAATACTTACAGATTTTCTTTGGCAATTTCTGTATGACTCATCTAGCTTTTTTGTATGGATGAGTCACAGACAAGAATATTTCATCATTTTTCATTACGCTCCATAGCTGGAATATTTTCTGTTTACACATGTGGCTGATGTATTCATCATGCGTTCCGTGAGTTGATACTTTTTTCCCCCCCTAAAATTGGCTTCAACTCAATAGAAGAAGTATGCCTTCAACTAAATTCTTGCTCTTGGTTCTCTCTTCTGGTTTCTTATTAGATCTATTTCAAAAAGAAAAAGACTGGAGGCATATCATTCAACAGCACGATGCCTTTGACACATGTTGATGAGAAGCTTTGCTACCAGATTCTCCACGAATATAAGATCCATAATGCAGAGGTATAATCTCTAATGTTGCTGCGACCTGTTGAATTAAACAAATAACAGCTTTGCTACAAGTTATGATTACCTTTTGTTCCTTTCTTGTTATTTTCTGACTGTTCAATTTATTGAAAGGAATTGTCAAATTAAGTGAAGGAATTATCCTCACACTAGGATCCTTCATGGTATATATTTCTTTATGTGAGTATTTTCTTGTAAGGTCCCTTGTATAAGTTCCATCAGAGACGGGAAGCTAATGCTTCCGTAGGAAATTTATTGTTTGTGCAAATGTTCCTTACCAATACCCTAAGGTTGTCAGCTTGGACTATTGCCGTTTCCGGAACTCATGTAGAATTTGGTTATTTTACCAAAGCCAACCTTTTTAAATAGGCCGTGTTTCCTTAGGGACTGCTCAGGATGAAGATAATTGTTATGCGGGTAATAGACTTTTTCTAGCAAGAATAAAATGGAGGATAACAGTGGCGGAGGGTGAAATTGATGATGAGAGGAAAATAGTTGTCCTGTAAAGGGTGGTCATAGTTACCCATCTCTAGCCCAATGGTAATACCCCATTACCGCACATATAAGGAATAGTCCACTCATCACCGTCACTTTTCTTCCTCCACTGCGACCACTTGTTCCTTTTTCTTTTTATCATAAGCTTTATCCCCCCGTAACAGTTGCCGCCACCGCAAGCAGCCGTTATCTTTAGAAGGGCCAAGGGTGTCTTATGCTCTATGGGATGGGTGGGGGACCTGGAGGAGTGAAGTCAGATAAATGCAGGCCACCAGTGTCTGTTAAGAGGCTGTTATAAGTTGCTGCTGCTGCCTTTTAAAAAGTAACCGCTAATAGTGAATCATATATTGTTGCCTTTTAAAAAAGTAACCTGCTGTCTTAAAGAAGATTCAAATTTTCTTACCCTAATTATGTTCTTTCTAGAGCCCTAAGAGGTAGCAATATCAAAGTGCACAGTGAATTTGTGCTTGTGATCTTTATTTAATGTTTGTTGACTTTGTTTCTTGCTTCTTCTGCAGGTGTTATTCCGTGAGGATGCATCAGTTGATGATCTCATTGATGTGATTGAAGGGAACCGTAAATATATAAAATGTGTATATGTATACAACAAGATAGATGTTGTCGGTATCGACGATGTTGACAGGCTAGCCAGGCAGCCAAATTCTATTGTCATTAGTGCCAATATGAGGGTAACATTCTGACACTCTTCTTCCATTCAAATATCAATCATTGTAGCCAGACTGATGGTACCCTAGAGTCCATATGTTATTATAATTTAGTTGGTTGGTAATTTGGTTGTGCACTTTGTAAAAACGTTGTGCTAATTTTGATTGACACTGACGTTCAATCCCTTTTGATTCATGAACAGCTTAATTTGGATAGACTACTGGCAAAGATGTGGGAGGAAATGGGACTAGTTAGAGTTTATACAAAGCCTCAAGGCCAGCAACCAGATTTCTCTGAACCTGTCGTTCTTTCAATGGTATGTCTTATCACAAACCTTCTAAGACATTCTTCGATGTGACCAACCCAGCCCATTATTCCTATAACTAAAGAAGTACATTAGGGTTTGGGTTGGTCTCACGCTCTCACGTGAGACCATCTTATCCAAGACTCAACTCAATCTCACATAGGAGGCTTGGGATCAGACTTCACAGAATTCTCATTTCAGAAGGTCTTAACTTCAGACGAGAAAAATGTCACCATTTTAATATAAGTGATCATTTAATAGTAAGAAGTTACATCTAAAATTGTTAATTTCTAACAATAAACTTGTTGTAATTTTTATTAATTTTATTGTAAATGATCACATTGTATCCAATTTTCCATCTTAACTTAAAACGGATACCACCCGGTTGCACACTTTATAGCTAATACTGCTTCCATTTCCATGTGGCTGTTGATCTCGTAACATTACTGTTGGTCACACAGCTGATATCCTTCCAATTTATTTGGTACTTCTGCTAACTTTGTATGTGACTCTTTTTTGCCTCTAGGATCGGGGTGGTTGCACGGTCGAGGATTTCTGTAATCATATACACAGAACACTAGTGAAAGATCTGAAATATGGACTGGTTTGGGGCATAAGTGCGAGGCATTATCCCCAGCACTGTGGGCTCTCTCATCCCCTTGGTGATGAGGATGTTGTCCAACTTGTTAAGAAGAAGGTTAGTGTGCTTTCTGCAATTTCAGTAAAAGTTTTAGCATATGTTAAATGTGATTCAACTGCAAGCCGCGGATGCAAACTGTTGGACACTGTTATTCTGAAATTTATATTATTTGGATATTTCTGCCCTAAAACAGTCACTTTCCGACTTTCCTCCATGCCAGAATGTAGTTACGTAGTCAAAGTGAGTAGTGAAGTATCAAGTAAAACACTTTAGCAGTAGCTGCTTTTTTCTTTTCAGATTTTTTCTGTTCGAGTAAATAAACTCATCCATGGAACCCAACATTGCTTATTGAATATTCCGTAGTTGTGTGATTATTAAATTGTAATTTATGTTTTCCAGGAGATAGATGAAGGGGGGAGAGGACGATTCAAGTCGCACTCAGATGCCCCGGCAAGAATATCTGACAGACAGAAGAAGGCCCCTCTCAAAAATTAAAACGAGTTTCTTTTACCTCGTTTATTCTTGAGAAATACCTGAGGTTGACAACGTTCAATCGAAAATCTTTCAGGAGGTATTCACTCATTGGAGCGGCCCTTTACTCTTTTTTGTACTGAGATTACCAGCTCCACTAGTCATTTGTAAGTTTACACACTCAATGTCAGCTGTAACGACTATGGAACAGCGCCGTTGTATGAGTGTTGGCTCAACACTAAATTATTGTGATCAGTCTTTGTTAAGATTTTGTATGAACTTTTAACACATTTTGCCTTTAGACTCGAGAAGAAAATAACCTTTTTGACATAGCAAATACTGTTGAAATGCAGAAGTCCTGCATAAAAATTCACTCTGATCTTATTGTGCATGCATGTCTCATGATTCAGTCGATAAGTACCATATCCCTGAAAATGTATCGATATAAGAAGCAGCGATTGCTAGATAAGGCTGTATCAGTGTATGTCGAGGCCCAGGGTAACATTCTTCAGAGACGACCGAGATGTTTCTGGCTTTCTGCTGCCATTTTTTTTTCCAAAGTACAGGTAATTTTTTTTTTGTGGCGTAATTATTTTGATAAAATTATAATATTGACGAAATAAAGGTTGTAGATTCATTTCATTATTAACATTATATGAAAGCTACAGTAGACAACTACAATAGCTATAATGTCAATCTTAGAATAGCTGTGAATATATCTGATATGACTACATCAAGTACGATTCCAAGAGTCCAAGCTACCATTATTGCGAAAGCCAACAATACCACGACTTTAAACCCTGAGCGGTAGCTGATGGGTATGTGTGACGTAAGCTGTTGCGTCTCACTGTGGTTCAACTGGCTTATCTCGGTTATTTGCTGAGAAACTGGTATATCCTGTCCTGCCGTGCGTCTTGAAGACCAAAGCGTTGCCTACAAGTTTAACACAAACAGATAAACAAATTCTTAATTGTGAACATTTGAGTTTATACAAATATATTCATCACGGATAGCTTGACGGAACCACCTCTGAAGCCGATTTTCACAATAATCAATCTTGGCTATCACAAGTTTTTCTTCGTGTTCAGCGCTTGCTTTTACTTCTCCGTTCTGCATCATTCAAATCCAAGATACAGCAAATTAAACTACATTTAGGTTCATTGAGTAATAAGAGAGTGCGATGAAGAAATTACCGGACCAACCACCATGGAGTGACCCCATATTGTGTAAGAACCTTCGGAATCTCTAGATGGTGAACAAACCGCAACAAACACCTACACGAAGAATCGAATGTTGACCACATCATTAGTCATTACTGGTATAGTCGGTCCGTAAAGAACGAGTTTCAATGTCACCTGGTTATCAACTGCCCTGAAAGGTAACAAATGTAGAATTCAAATAATTGATAAGGCACACATTCCGGTCATTGATGTCAGTGCTTAGAGTTGATTTCCTCTGATAATACAAGACTAGGAACATGAATCGAAACACACATAGATGGGACTTGCCTGGCTTTGGCCTCCAGTTCCCAAAGCATCCTTCCTGTACTCATGTTGAAAGCGCTAGGGTAGATTATCAAGTCGACGCCTGTCATTGCACAAGTAACATTATCATTGCATTCTGTTCCGGACATTGGAATTCCAGGACTAATCCAAGAATTGCCTCACATTAAAAGAGATGTAGAAACCTGGATGTTTTCTTTTGTATAACATGGCTAACTCAGGGAATCGTATATCATGACAAATACCCACGCCAATACGTCCCACATCTGCCCGTAGATTAGAACATACAGGTTAAACTATTAACTACGAATACTATAAATCGCCTCATGCTGATTCCTGGTGTAATAATACCTGTGTCAACAACTGTAGGACTATCCCCAGCAGCGAAATAGTCTGACTCCCTAAAGGAATCTTGTCCAGCGTCAAAGTCGAACAAATGTAACTATAAAAACACAGTTAACTGACATAAATGTTACTGTGCCAAATACGAGTACACAGCCAAGAACAAATGGTCGAAAATTGTAACTGGTGCGAAGCTTACTTTGCGATGCTTAGCTTTCAGCTGTCCATCAGGACCAAAAATACAGCAAGTGTTATATAATCGACCATTTCTCAGCTCTGGAAGCGACCCTCCTACTATTGTAATCCCCTGAGTAAAAGCAACTTTCGACAGCATAGAATAAGCTGGTGAATGTGACTGATTCTCTTCATCTAGTTCCTCGGCACATTTTGTGAAGTATTCCTGTGAGTAAGGGCAAACCCACATTTCCTGTGTACAAATGAGGATTTCTGTTCAGTGGCGAATCTTGAAATAAAAAATACGGATATTTCAGTGAAATTCATATGGGCTTAAATGATTAGCAAGCCAGGCCCTCTCTCGACATAACTAAACTATTCTTCCAATGATTATATTATTCTAACAACAAACATCAAAATATTGTATTCATAATTACATTTAAAATGCCATTTTCTCATCCAAGGAACAACTTTATTTATTTTGGTGTAATACAGCTACTGTACTACAGCAGATTTGAGCTGATGCTGACAGAAATCGAACCCAGAGGATGAGTATCACCGTTGTGACTTTATCAGCAAAGAAAAAGCAGATTTAATTTGATCTGATCATCTGTGTTTATCTAATTTAGACAACATAAATTATAAATTAGACTGTCTTACAGTGTCAGACAGTTCTTTTATATCAGTTAAACACTCATTTATTACCATCAATAAACGAGCCGAGGGTTTTCATATATAAAAGGTCTGTCTCAGGCTCTCAGCTGCCGACAGTCTTACACAATAATTATTGTTTTGACAAAACACAGAAGAAAAGGGCAAGTGAAAACATTACTGGCAAAACAGCAAGCTTAGCACCCTTATGAGAAGCATCCTCCAACATTTTTCGAGCCCGAACCAAGTTGTCTGCTTTGTCATTTGTTACTGTTAATTGGCAAAGAGCTATCTTAAACTGCAGACAGCAACAACTTCATCAGATCATTTATAATTTTCAAACCCGAAAAAAAATGCAACAAAAAAATTCAGTAACTTGAGTTTTAACATGAACCCACCCGAGATGTATTAGGTACTAGCAACTGAGATTGTGAGATGTTAGTATGATCCATGATTTTGTTAAGTTGGAGTTCTTTTTCAGCTTTCTGAGCTTACTAGGTTGACTTATGTGAGTTTTGTTGGGTCTTGAACAGTGGTCTTGCCTAAGACGGTAAGTTAAGACGGACTTAAGAAAGAATTATTGTGTCTCCTGATGATTAATCATTTTCATCTTTATAAATACCTCAAATTGCTCGAATTCTTGAGTTTTTAAGTACTCTCTTCGTGTCATTCATTTGTTTAAGCAAATAATTGGGACAAATGGAGTAAATACCATGCAAAGTACGCATGATTTATAAATACTCCCATATAGTCATTACTCCCATGTAGTAAGGACTTTTCTACAAAAGGAATAGTTGATTAACATATTATAGACAGCAGGTCTTGCTTAAGACGGGTCGGATCTTACAACGAGTATTTTGTGAGAGGAAATGGGTAGAGGGGACAAGGTGGGCACCCCCCATATGCTCTCCACTCACCCTTGATGGGTATTTTGTGAGAGAATATGGTATCCGTCTTAAGCTTAAGACGGATACCTCCGTCTTAAATAAGAATTTGTGTATTATAGAAAGTGTGAGATGAGTGAGTAGAATGGTCACCCCTAGGCCCTAGCCCGGCACTGGCTCATATGACTTATGAGGGAGTTGGGACAGGTGGAGTCAGGCTGTGCTACCTCAAGTTTGGCCTAGGACCGGCCTGTGATGGGGCGGGCTAGAGTCTAGAGCAGGTCAGGCTACTCTTTTTCATGGGCCAAGCAGGCCTGACCCTCATAATGGACAAGTCGGACACTAGCGGTAAACGGGCCAGACTAGGCTAGGAGTCAGGTCGGCAGGTTTGTCTTTAACATGTGCTCTTAACACACAAGTGCACAATTTATCATAACTAGTATCGAAAACTAGTAACCTATGTAAAATTCAGTTATAAAGACAAAACATTAAACCTGCATCTATTTTGATTGATCATATGTAATATAATACATGTCACATGTGCATCCGCACATTCTTATACAATAACAACTCGTAATTAAATTAAAACGTATACATGAAAAAATTAAACTCCATGTATAACTGGAGTCATCATCATATATATAAGTAAACAAAATACAATCCATAACCTTAATTATAACTTAAACCTCAAATATATATAACCCAATTAATTAACAACTAGACATTGTTAACATTAGGGCTTTGATTAGGAGGAGTTGGTGCAGAAGCAACTTTTCTACCACGTTCAGATTGTGAACTTTGTGCAAACTTAATACTTCCTTCATGCATTCCATCCCTCTTTTCAGTCTCAGAGTACTCTGCCACATAGTAATGTTCCTCCGTCACGCTTTTCGAGGGCGGAAGGAACATACTACCCCACTGAGGAAAATGAATTAGCGCCACTGGAAGAGTACAACATATAGTCATTACTCCCATGTAGAAAAGTCCTTTATCCGTACTAAAACTATCCGTTGTAAAAAATATAAATTGAGTCAACCCGGACCCGATATTCCCTCCAGCACCGGTCAAACCCGATATAATCCCGAGAGAGCGACGAGAGACGAAGGGCACGATTCCAAATGTCGCACCACAAGCGGCTTGGGCACCGAGGGAAAAGAGGACTAAGGCGACGATTGCTGTTGTTAGTTTATCGGCTAACCCGAGCCATATGCAAAAAAGTCCTCCTGCTGTTTGGAAAATCCAAAGGGTCCAAAGTCGGCCTCTCATGCCGAAGTAACGCGCGCTCCAATCGGAAGCAAACCCGCCGAAAGGACGTGAGAATAGGTTGGCCATTCCAAAACTGGCTGCTATGATTCCGGCCGTGTGTAGCGGGAGGTTGAATCTGTACAATTACGTGTTCATGAGTTAGTCTTGTATAAAACCGTCTACACAATTACACACTACATTGTCAAACCATTGACTTTAAAACACGTGGAATATTTATACTTTTCTTAATTGATTTAGATAGGTTCAATTTCAACTGTTGAAATTTGAAAGTATTATTTCAACTTTTACATTGTTTTCGTTGACCCACTTGAAAAGGATACACCTACATAAATTCTTTAGATAATATAGTTGTACACTTGTATTGAATCTTATTATCAACATATTATTATTATTATCAACAAATTCTTAAGATAATTTTTCATTTTAGAAAAATCGATAAAAAAAGTCATATTAAGCATTACTATTACTACATATTCTAAATTATATTTCCTAAATTACACCAATATTCATGTAATTTGATTTGTTTTCTTATGAATTGATAGATTACTCAAATTAAAATAAGCCTACAAAAGGTTATCGTAAAGTTGAAGCTTAATCCCACATTTTTAAATCATAATTGCAAATAATATTACGTAATATGAGATGGACCAACATGCAAAACTTGACAACAACAGTTACAATAGTCTCCCTTAAAACGAAGATGAACGATTATAAGTAAGAAAGTTGAAGTACCTGTCAAAGAAGTACTCAGCAATGACATTATCAGTTGTCAATTCCACACCCAATGAGTAACCATACAATAGAACGAAGATCCATGTCCGATAGTTTGAAATTGCGTACCAAAATACCTATGTATTACCAACAAAGTTTCACACGTTAGAAAATCGTTTATATATCGACTACCGAGTATTGTATTAGGTCAATAAATTTATTTCAAAATCATCCTTTCCTACTCAATTTTTATTTAGTCGTTTATATACCGAGTTCTAATCATTTTGATTACGTTCAGGTTAATTATAGTTAACCTAAACCAAATAATTTAAATAGTATACGTTAGAAAACTCGTATTTTCTATTGTAATAAACATGACTAAATTTCGTATTATGTACAATAGAGCATTTAAAATCTTTGTTAGCAAATAAAACAACACAAATTCTCATTTGTGACGGCCACTTTTCGTCACAAGCTTGTGACGGAGCAAATGTGACCATTTTTATGGAAAATGTAACCATTATATAACTGGTAACATTTTATGGATGATTATAAAATGGTCACATTTAGTCCGTCACACAAGAGACACCAACTGATAAAACAAAGTTATAACTTATTAGGTTGTCCACTTGTCCCTCACTTTTTTAATATCAATAAATATAAATAATTGTATAGTTTAAAAAATGATTAAGATGAGGAATAAATAGAGTAAATACCTTAGAAAACTTGTCCTTTTTAACTTCACCCTTCTTTTGTAGGGCACCAAGATTACCATCAGGCAAATCCTGACCAAGAACAAGCACCAAAAGTCCCATAATAATATGTAACCATCCCGGAATAAAGAAGGCAATTCGCCACGCCGCGAATTTCGTCGCGCCCATTTTACGTATAATTTCAAATAATATAGGCATAAGAAGTTGTGTAGCACCACCACCAACATTACCCCAACCGGCGGCCGTCCCATTGACGGTACCAATAATTTTACCATTAAACATCGTACTCATCCAATACTGACACGACACGAAAGTTGCTAGACAAAATCCAATCATAAACCTAACAGCCACATACCCTGCTGCATCCTCTATTAAGGCCATGCAGAACACGGTAGGGGCCGTTAACATGACCAGAAAGGCACACGCGTAGCGTGGGCCCATCAGGTCACATAATGTCCCCATTATAAGTCTAGAAAATACACTTCCTGACACTGATGCCACAGAAGCGTTACCTATGTCACGTTTTGTCAGGTCTATATTATCCCTAATTATAGGGACTAAGGGGGCGGCCGCAAAAGTCGATATGTAACACGTACAAAATGATATCCAACTTAAATGAAATGTGGTCATGTGTGGTTTTGCTAGTGATAAAATTTTAAATTTTGTTGCCTTGTGCTCGGAATCGACCGGTAAGGCAAATTTGGCCGTGGTATCGGTTGGCACGGTCGAGGGTGACACCGAAAAGGCGTACGATTGTTCTCGTCCCGTGACTCCATGCATGGAACTCCCCGGTTCTCCTAGCTCTTCACTTGCCATTGCTTAACTTTTTTTGTTTTTTGAGTAGTAAATGTATGTTTAATTAAATTGTTTATGTTTAGGTATATATATGTTTATGTTTTTGTTGTTATGTTTGAAACATGTACACTAAGGTATATATACTAAAACAAAACGTTGACATTGTAAAAGGTGACAGCAGTCTATAATAAACCCAATTGAGATCCCAATAGTTAATGACATTACACACATAATTAATATAATGATTTTTATAATGTGTCCTTAAAATGAGATTATATATAATTAACACGGTTTCTA
The DNA here is from genome assembly GCA_022085475.1 of Heliosperma pusillum. Lineage (NCBI taxonomy): Eukaryota > Viridiplantae > Streptophyta > Magnoliopsida > Caryophyllales > Caryophyllaceae > Heliosperma > Heliosperma pusillum. The sequence goes on from JAIUZE010004323.1 coordinate 107,178, forward strand.
ACGTGTATCCTAGACGCACATGTTAACAGCCTAAATGTGAAAATATTTACGATACACTACTCCCTTTTTGTTTTTCGCAATGCCCCTTTAACTTTAATTTTTTACAAAAATATAATTGTCCAAAAATTTCAAAAGTTATACAATTAAATTCCTTATAAAAATACGAGTAGTTAAACTATGATTACACATTTCATTATATTTTTCTTATATTAAAGAGAGAATAGAGTATCAGGAAAAATGAGAATGAGATACATAAAAAATAGATATGGAGTATATTTTCATGAGATATTAAAATATAAACTCATCTTAAACCTTACTAACGAAAATTAGTACCGTAAATCTTACTGTATTTAGGTTGTTAATGTGTGTCCTTAAAATACCCGAATTAATAACAATAATAATGAAATAATAACAATACAGCTAGTTGTATTAATATAGGGCATACAAAGTCATTAATGAAGACTTTGAAACGACAATAAAACCGCATCTAGTATATTCTATTTTTGGAGTGGCCTATTAGAAGATACCAAAAGCTCATTTGCCTTTTGAATCTTACTTTTGGATACTTTGTATTATTTTATAATTTTATAATTAATAAAAATACGTGGTTAATCAACAGTGTAATCAGGCATTACTCAAAGTTTGGAGCTAATTAATGAGCTAAAGCTAGCTGTTGTAAGTTAATTTGTGTGTGGAATATAAATTGTTGTTAAAAAATGTTGTAACAATGCATTACAGAATCTAGTAGTGAAGGTATTATGTTAATAATAACTTTGTATTATTGATTCTATATATAGGTCTTTGTAAAGTGTAAACGCTAAAAAGTATTAGCACTGTGTAATCGAGTTGATCTGAACTCGAGTCTGGCTCGAAATATACTTTGTAAATTGGTAGATTAAGATTAACATATTGTTAGTTTTATTTGTAAAATAGAGTAAATTTTTCTATTTTATAATCTGATGTTTACCAAACACTCAAATTACTAACATATTGACTGTTCAAACATGCAAAAAATTAGATGGTTTTTTAAATCTTATCAAGCTTAATATAAAAAATATTACTCCCTCTATTCAATTCCAAACACAACATTTCTCTTTTACACGTTTGCCAACGCACGAATTGTAACGTAAATATCTCGAGTTTTACATTATAAAAAAATATAAAAATTTGATATTCATATTGTACTTATATAGACGAATCAAACAAGATCTCACATGACCATATTTTATCTTACATATTGCAAGGAATCGTAAAGATTCTCTTCATTCATGAATAGTGTCAAAAAAAGAAATGTTATGTTTGGAATTGAATGGAGGGAGTACTAGAAATAATAGATGTATGTAATTAATAGACATTAAATTTTAAATTTAAATTAAAACAAATTTATAAATATAGAGAGTCCGATTTGCTCTAATTCAGATTAATTAAATAGGTTGTCTTAGGTAACATTTCAAGTTAAAATAATCTAGGTTGTGTAATTTATTATAAATGACAAAAATAAAATGCGGCTATCTTTAACCTAGCTAGATGTACAAGCAATGCATCATGACGTAAATAAATAAGACAATAAATTGTGATGTCATAATATTTAGAGACTGTTGATGAGAAATTTGTTTATAATAATGAGTTGCAATAATGATTATGGAAGAACCAAAAGAGGGAATGCACGTAAATAAGTGCAAATGGTTGGTAGCGACATGCAAGAAATAGTTGACCTTTGTAAAAGTGTTTGCTAATATCGACCATGTGATTTTGGAAGTGACGGAGTCAGAAATTAAATTTAGGGGATACGAAAAATTTTAGGGAGTGATGACTAATGACATAAAATACGTACATATATTCGAAAAAATTAGACTAAAAAATTAGAAAATTCGGGGCGATCGCCCCTGCTAGCCCCTCCCACAATTCCACCACTTATTAATGTTATTATGTGAATACAACACAACTTGTGTTATTAGGTCTTGTAAGTCGCATTTTACGTGTAAATTAGAAGTTCTCAATACGCAATAATGTCAATATATAGCAGGTTATTTCTTGCATGTAATTGTACGTAGTAATGACTTGTTCAAATATAAACACAGAATTTCTCAAAGTGGGTGAGAGAAATAATAGATGCATCATACATTAATATACGTAATTTAAAAAAAAAAATGTGCGTAAATGTGCGTAGAGCGTGATCAGTTTGTAGAAAAATATAATTTCAAACAAATTTACAATTTAAATCTTAATCTCGCTTCAATTTATAATCAAGTGTTGCATGTTAATACTCTCAAAGTCATATCACATATCTGTTCATAGATTATACATCAGATATAACATTGTAATACATCTCGTTCTGTAGTTTATAAGTTTTATACTTCGTAATAAAGTTTTTGAGTTTTGTTTTTAAAAATTATGAGTTTTACTATAAAGTTTTTGAATTCGTTTACTTAGACATTAAGTTAAAAAAAAGAACGACATTGCTCAAAAACTAGTATATATATTCAATTAATTTTGAGTTTTGACGTCAAATAATTAAAACATAACTTATAAATTTTAAAAGCTCGGAAAAAATTATATATATACTCAATTAATAAAAGGGTATGATACTCTGAGTTAATACAGCATACGTGTGTTCTTTTAATTTTTTCTATCACCTATTCACATTTCACATGCACAGTACATAGTTCATATTATTTCTACTATGAAAGTATATACTCCCTCCGTCCCGGTCATTTATTTGTAAAAAAAGGGTATAATACTCTGGGGTAATACAGCATATGTGTGTTCCTTTTTTCTATTACCTATTCACGTGCACAAAACATAGTTCATATTATTTTTACTATGAAAGTATATACGGAGTATTTGTTAAAATGCTTACATACTATATTAACATTAAATCAATACTATGAATTGAGAGTATTTATGTATATATGACATGATATAAGATACTTTTACAATGTTTTAGTCTAAGATCATCTTATAAGGTTTTAGTAGTCTCTTTATAATATATGGACATTATATTAGCCCTTTTTATTTAGTAGCAATTTTTAAAGTTTAATTAGTAACCTTTATTTATTCATTGTTATTATACTTTTCTGAATGAGTTAGGTTATATATATATATATATAAATGTTACCATTTTATGATTTTTCGTAACTCTTTTACCTTCAATTGTAACGGAATCTAATTCTATCTTATTATAATTAATAAACTTTTCAATACTCCGTCTCATGATACTAATATAATGATTAATGACTCGACTTATATTATATATATTATTATTTAAAATATATGTGATAAGGATGTGTATAACAAACAATCCCTATCCCTCAATAATAAGGGTAATTGAGAGACATAATTAGTATTATATAGTTGTAATACACCGTCCTAGTGGGAAAAAAGGATTATACATCGGAGGTACTACCTCAGAGTAGTATGATTTTGAGTTTTTGTACATTTTTTCCGAGCTTTTTAAAGTTTATAAATTACATTTTACATCTTATATATGATGTTTTTTTAGTTTTATTGTAATTTTTTTGAACTTAATGTTCAAATTAATAAACTCAAAAACTTTATATTACCTTGAAAACCAGCGGTTTTCAGCGATATTCGGAAACCAAAAATATTTTTTCCCTAAAAGTATTTATAGACCCGTTACGTCTATAAATAGCAATTGTATGTTAGAATTCCTCTTTAAACAACGTAAAAAAAGAGAATATTTCTTGTTTCTTCTGATAAAGACAAGGTCTGAAAAGTGGTCTTAATGTGTCTAAAATATCTGTATTTCAAATCAGATGTCAATTTCGTTATCCTAAGTCATTATTATATGTCTAAGAGATATTACAGTGCGAATTTAGAGACATTTTATTTCAAGGCCCAATTGTCCCGAAAAACGTGGATAATAACCTTGAAAATCAGCGGTTTTCAGCGATATTCGGAAACCAAAAATATTTTTTCCCTAAAGGTATTTATAAACCCGTTACGTATATAAATAGCAAATGGATGCTAGTATTCCTCTTTAAACAACGTAAAAACAGAAAATACTTCTTATTTTCTCTGATACAAACAAGGTCTCAAAAGTGGTCTTAATGTGTCCAAAATATATGTATTTTAAATCAGATGTCAATTTCTTTATCCTGAGTCATTATTATATGTCTTAGAGATATTACAGTGTGAATTTAGAGACATTTTATTTCAAGGCCCAGTTGTCCCGAAAAATGTGGATAATAACCTTGAAAATCAGCGGGTTTCAGCGATATTCGGAAACCAAAAATATTTTTACCCTAAAGGTATTTATAGACCCGTTACATATATAAATTGCTAATGGATGTTAGTATTCCTCTTTAAACAACGTAAAAACATAGAATACTTCTTGTTTTCTCTAATACAGACAAGGTCTGAAAAGTGGTCTTAATGTGTCCAAAATATATGTATTTCAAATCAGATAACAATTTCGTTATCATGAGTCGTCATTATTATATGTCTTAGAGATATTTCAGTGCGAATTTAGAGACATTTATTTCAAGGCTCAGTTGTGCCGAAAAACGTGGATCTTGAAAATTAGCGGTTTTCAGCGATATTCGGAAACCAAAAATATTTTTTCCCTAAAGGTATTTATAGACCCGTTACGTATACAAATAGAAAATGGATGTTAGTATTCCTCTTTAAACAACGTAAAACCAGAGAATACTTCTTGTTTCTTCTTATAAAGACAAGGTCTGAAAAGTTGTCTTAATGTGTCCAAAATATATGTATTTTAAATCAAATGTCAATTTCTTTATCCTTAGTCATTATTATATGTCTTAGAGATATTTCAGTGCGAATTTAGAGACATTTTATTTCAAGGCCAAGTTGTCCCGAAAAACGTGGATAATAAACTTGAAAATCAGCTGTTTTCAGCGATATTCGGAAACCAAAAATATTTTTTCCCTAAAGGTATTTATAGACCCGTTACGTATATAAATAGCAAATGTATGTTAGTATTCCTCTTAAAACAACGTAAAAACAAAGAATACTTTTTGTTTTCGCTGATACAGACAAGGTCTCGAAAGTGGTCTTAATGTGTCCAAAATATATGTATTTTAAATCAGATGCCAATTTCTTTATCCTGATTCATTATTATATGTCTTAGAGATATTACAGTGTGAATTTAGAGACATTTTATTTCAAGGCCCAGTTGTCCCGAAAAACGTGGATAATAACCTTGAAAATCAGCGGTTTTCAACAATATTCGGAAACCAAAAATATTTTTTCCCTAAAGGTATTTATAGACCCGTACATATATAAATAGCAAATGGATGTTAGTATTCCTCTTTAAAGAACGTAAAAACAGATAATACTTCTTGTTTTCTCTGATACAGACAAGGTCTGAAAAGTGGTCTTAGTCCAAAGTATCTGTATTTCAAATCAGATGCCAATTTCGTTATCTGAGTCATTATTATATGTCTTAAAGATATTACAGTGCGAATTTAGAGACATTTTATTTTAAGGATCAATTGTCCCGAAAAACGTGGATAATAAACTTGAAAATTAGTGGTTTCAGCGATATTCGGAAACCAAAAATATTTTTTCCCTGAAGGTATTTATAGACCCGTTACGTTTATAAATAGCAATTGGTTGTTAGTATTCCTCTTTAAACAACGTAAAAACAGAGAATACTTCTTGTTTTCTCTGATACAGACAACGTTTGATAAGTGATCTTAATGTATCCAAAATATCTGTATTTCAAATCAGATGTCAATTTCGTTATCCTGAGTCATTATTATATGTCTTAGAAATATTACAATGCGAATTTAGAGACATTTAATTTCAAGGCCCAGTTGTCCTGAAAAACGTGGATAATAACCTTGAAAATCAGCGGCTTTCAGCGGTATTCGGAAAACAAAAATATTTTTTTCCTAAAGGTATTTATAGACCCGTTACGTCTATAAATAACGATTAGATGTTAGTATTTCTCTTTAAACAACGTAAAAACAGAGAATATTTCTTGTTTTCTCTGATATATAGACAAGGTCTGAAAAGTGGTCTTAATGTGTCCAAAATATCTGTATTTCAAATTAGATGTCAATTTCGTTATCCTGAGTCTTTATTATATGTCTTAGAGATATTACAGTGAGAATTTAGAGACATTTTATTTCAAGGCCCAGTTGTCCCGAAAAAGGTGGATAATAACCTTGAAAATCAGCTGTTCTTAGCGATATTCGGAAAAAAAAAAAAAAAAATTCCCTAAAGGTTTTTATAGACCCGTTACGTCTATAAATAGCACTTGGATGTTAGTATTCCTCTTTAAACAACGTAAAAATATAGAATATTTCTTGTTTTCTCTGATACAAACAACGTCTAAAAAATGGTGTTTATGTGTCCAAAATATCTGTATTTCAAAATAGATGACAATTTCGTTATCCTGATTCATTATTATGTCTTAGAGATATTACAGTGCGAATTTAGAGACATTTTATTTCAAGGTCCAGTTGTCTCTAAAAACATGGATAATAACCTTAAAAATCAACGGGTTTCAGCGATATTCGGAAACCAAAAATATTTTTTTCCTTAAAGGTATTTATAGACACGTTACATATATAAATTGCAAATGGATGTTAGTATTTCTCTTTAAACAAGGTAAAAACATAGAATACTTCTTGTTTTCTCTGATACAGACAAGGTCTGAAAAGTTGTCTTAATGTGTCCAAAATATCTGTATTTCAAATCAGATAACAATTTCGTTATCCTGAGTCGTCATTATTATATATCTTAGAGATATTTCAAAGCGAATTTAGAGACATTTTATTTCAAGGCCCAGTTGTCCCGAAAAACGTGGATAATAACCTTGAAAATTAGCGGTTTTCAGCAATATTCGGAAACCAAAAATATTTTTTCCCTAAAGGTATTTATAGACCCGTTACGTATACAAATAGAAAATGGATGTTAATATTCCTCTTTAAACAACGTAAAACCAAAGAATACTTCTTGTTTCTTCTTATAAAGACAAGGTCTGAAAAGTTGTCTTAATGTGTCCAAAATAAAAGTATTTTAAATCAAATGTCAATTTCTTTATCCTGAGTTATTATTATACGTCTTAGAGATATTTGAGTGCATATTTAGAGAGTTGTCCCGAAAAACGTGGATAATAAACTTGAAAATCAGCTGTTTTCAGCGATATTCGGAAACCAAAAATATTTTTTCACTAAAGGTATTTATAGACCCATTACTTATATAAATAGCAAATGGATGTTAATATTCTTCTTTAAACAACGTAAAAACAGAGAATATATTTTGTTTTTTCTGATACAAACAAGGTCTCGAAAGTGGTCTTAATGTGTCCAAAATATATGTATTTTAAATCAGATGTCAATTTCTTTATCCTGATTCATTATTATATGTCTTAGAGATATTATACTGTGAATTTAGAGACATTTTATTTCAAGGCCCAGTTGTCCCGAAAAACGTGGATAATAACCTTGAAAATCAGCGGCTTTCAGCGATATTCGGAAAACAAAACTATTTTTTTCCTAAATGTATTTATAGACCTGTTACGTCTATAAATAGCGATTGGATGTTAGTATTCCTCTTTAACTAACGTAAAAACAGAGAATATTTCTTATTTTCCTCTTTAATGTGTTCAAAATATATGTATTTCAAATCTGATGCCAATTTTGTTATCCTGAGTCTTTATTATATGTCTTAGAAATATTACAGTGCGAATTTAGAGACATTTTATCTCAAGGCCCAGTTGTGCCAAAAAAACGTGGATAATAACCTTAAAAATCAGCGGTTTTCAGCGATATTCGGAAACAAATAATAATTTTTCCTTAAAGGTTTTTATAGACCCTTTACGTCTATAAATAGCACTTGGATGTTAGTATTTCTCTTTAAACAACGTAAAAACATAGAATACTTCTTGTTTTCTCTGGTACAAACAACTTCTGAAAAGTGGTGTTTATGTGTCCAAAATATCTGTATTTCGAATCAGATGACAATTTCGTTATCTTAAGTCGTTATTATATGTCTTACTGATATTAGAGTGCGAATTTGGAGACATTTTATTTCAAGGCCCAGTTGTCCCGAAAAACAAGGATAGTAAACTTGAAAATCAGCGGTTAACAGCGATATTTAGAAACAATAAATATTTTTTTCCTATAGGTATTTATAGACCCGTTACGTCTATAAATAGCAAATGGATGTTAGTATTCCTCTTTAAACAACGTAAAAACAGAGAATACTTCTTGTTTTCTCCTATACACACAACATCTGAAAAGTGGTCTTAATATGTCCAACATATCAATATTTCAAATCAGATGTCAATTTCGTTATCCTGAGTCATTATTTTGTCTTAGAGATATTACAGTGCGAATTTAGGGACATTTTATTTCAAGTCTCAGTTGTCCCGAAAAACATGGATAATAACCTTGAAAATCAGCGGTTTTCAGCGATATTCGGAAACCGAAAATAGTTTTTCCCTAAAGGTATTTATAGAACCGTTACGTATATAAATAGCAAATGGATGTTAGTATTCCTCTTTAAACAATGTAAAAACAGAGAAAAATTCTTTTTTTCTCTGATATAGACTAGGTCTGAAAAGTGGTCTTAATGTATTCAAAATATCTGTATTTCAAATCAGATGCCAATTTCGTTATCCTGAGTCATTACTATATGTCTTAGAGATATTAAACTACGAAATTCGAGAAATTTTATTTCAAGGCGCAGTTGTCCCGAAAAACGTGGATAATAAACTTGAAAATCAGAGGTTTTTAGCGATATTCGTAAACCAAAAATAATTTTTCCCTAAATGTATTTATAGACCTGTTACGTATATAAATAGCAAATGGATGTTAGTATTCCTCTTTAAACAACGTAAAAACAGAGAATACTTCTTGATTTCTCTGATACAGACAACGTCAGAAATGTGGTCTTAATGTGTTCAAAATATCCGTATTTTAAATCAGATTCCAAATTCGTTATCCCGAGTCATTATTATATGTCTTAGAGATATTATAGTGCGAATTTAGAGACATTTTATTTCAAGGCCTAGTTGTCCCGAAAAACGTGCATAATAACCTTGAAAATCAGCGGTTTACATCGATATTCGGAAACCAAAAATATTTTTTGCCTAAAGGTATTTATAGACCCGTTACGTTTATAAATAGCAATTGGATGTTATTATTCCTCTTTAAACAACGTAAAAACAGAGAATAATTCTTGTTTTATCTGATATAGACAAGGTCTGAAAAGTGGTCTTAATGTGTTCAAAATATATGTATTTCTAATCAGATGCCAATTTCGTTATCCTGAGTCATTATTATATGTCTTAGAGATATTACAGTGCGAATTTAGAAACATTTTATTTCAAAGCCCAGTTGTGCCGAAAAACGTGGATAATAAACTTGAAAATTAGCGGTTTTCAGCGATATTCGGAAACCAAAAATATTTTTTCCCAAAAGGTATTTATAGACCCGTTACGTTAATAAATAGCACTTGGATGTTAGTATTTCTCTTTAACAACGTGAAAACAAACAAATACTTCTTGTTTCCTCTAATACAGACAAGGTCTGAAAAGTTGTCTTAATGTGTCCAAAATATCTGTATTTCAAATCAGATGTCAATTTCGTTATCCTAAGTCATTATTATATGTCTAAGAGATATTACAGTGCGAATTTAGAGACATTTTATTTCAAGGCCCAGTTGTCCCGAAAAACGTGGATAATAACCTTGAAAATCAGCGGTTTTCAGCGATATTCGGAAACCGAAAATACTTTTTCCCTAAAGTTATTTATAGACCCGTTACGTATATAAATAGCAAATGGATGTTAGTATTCCTCTTTAAACAACGTCAAAACAGAGAAAAATTCTTTTTTTCTCTGATATAGACTAGGTCTGAAAAGTGGTCTTAATGTATTCAAAATATCTGTATTTCAAATAAGATGCCAATTTCGTTATCCGGAGTCATTACTATATGTCTAAGAGATATTAAACTGCGAAATTCGAGACATTTTATTTCAAGGCACAGTTGTCCCGAAAAACGTGGATAATAAACTTGAAAATCTGAGGTTTTTAGCGATATTCGTAAACCAAAAATAATTTTTCCCTAAATGTATTTATAGACCTGTTACGTATATAAATAGCAAATGGATGTTAGTATTCCTCTTTAAACAACGTAAAAACAGAGAATACTTCTTGATTTCTCTGATACAGACAACGTCAGAAATGTGGTCTTAATGTGTTCAAAATATCCGTATTTTAAATCAGATTCCAAATTCGTTATCCCGAGTCATTATTATATGTCTTAGAGATATTATAGTGCGAATTTAGAGACATTTTATTTCAAGGCCCAGTTGTCCCGAAAAACGTGGATAATAATAACCTTGAAAATCAGCGGTTTACATCGATATTCGGAAACCAAAAATATTTTTTCCCTAAAGGTATTTATAGACCCGTTACGTTTATAAATAGCAATTGGATGTTATTATTCCTCTTTAAACAATGTAAAAACAGAGAATAGTTCTTGTTTTATCTGATATAGACAAGGTCTGAAAAGTTGTCTTAATGTGTTCAAAATATATGTATTTCTAATCAGATGCTAATTTCGTTATCCTGAGTCATTATTATATGTCTTAGAGATATTACAGTACGAATTTAGAGACATTTTATTTCAAGGCCCAGTTGTGCCGAAAAACGTGGATAATAAACTTGAAAATTAGCGGTTTTCAGCGATATTCGGAAACCAAAAATATTTTTTTCCTAAAAGGTATTTATAGACCCGTTACGTTTATAAATAGCACTTGGATGTTAGTATTTCTCTTTAACAACGTGAAAACAAACAAATACTTCTTGTTTCCTCTAATACAGACAAGGTCTGAAAAGTGGTCTTAATGTGTCCAAAATATCTGTATTTCAAATCAGATGTCAATTTCGTTATCCTAAGTCATTATTATATGTCTAAGAGATATTACAGTGCGAATTTAGAGACATTTTATTTCAAGGCCCAGTTGTCCCGAAAAACGTGGATAATAACCTTGAAAATCAGCGGTTTTCAGCGATATTCGGAAACCGAAAATACTTTTTCCCTAAAGGTATTTATAGACCCGTTACGTATATAAATAGCAAATGGATGTTAGTATTACTCTTTAAACAACGTAAAAACAGAGAAAAATTCTTTTTTTCTCTGATATAGACTAGGTCTGAAATGTGGTCTTAATGTATTCAAAATATCTGTATTTCAAATCAGATGCCAATTTTGTTATCCGGAGTCATTACTATATGTCTAAGAAATATTAAACTGCGAAATTCGAGACATTTTATTTCAAGGCACAGTTGTCCCGAAAAACGTGGATAATAAACTTGAAAATCTGAGGTTTTTAGCGATATTCGTAAACCAAAAATAATTTTTCCCTAAATGTATTTATAGACCTGTTACGTATATAAATAACAAATGGATGTTAGTATTCCTCTTTAAACAACGTAAAAACAGAGAATACTTCTTGATTTCTCTGATACAGACAACGTCAGAAATGTGGTCTTAATGTGTTCAAAATATCCGTATTTTAAATCAGATTCCAAATTCGTTATCCCGAGTCATTATTATATGTCTTAGAGATATTATAGTGCGAATTTAGAGACATTTTATTTCAAGGCCCAGTTGTCCCGAAAAACGTGGATAAATAACCTTGAAAATCAGCGGTTTACATCGATATTAGGAAACCAAAAATATTTTTTCCCTAAAGGTAATTATAGACCCGTTACGTTTATAAATAGCAATTGGATGTTATTATTCCTCTTTAAACAATGTAAAAACAAAGAATAATTCTTGTTTTATCTTTTATAGACAAGGTCTGAAAAGTGGTCTTAATGTGTTCAAAATATATGTATTACTAATCAGATACCAATTTCGTTATCCTGAGTCATTATTATATGTCTTAGAGATATTACAGTACGAATTTAGAGACATTTTATTTCAAGGCTCAGTTGTGCCGAAAAACGTGGATAATAAACTTGAAATTAGCGGTTTTCAGCGATATTCGGAAACCAAAAATATTTTTTCCCAAAATGTATTTATAGACCCGTTACGTTTATAAATAGCACTTGGATGTTAGTATTCCTCTTTAAACAACGTAAAAATAGAGAATACTTCTTGTTTCCTCTAATACAGACAAGGTCTGAAAAGTGGTCTTAACTCTTAATGTGTCCAAAATATCTGTATTTCAAATCAGATGTCAATTTCGTTATCCTGAGTCATTATTATATGTATTAGAAATATTACAGTGCGAATTTAGAGACATTTATTTCAAGGTCCAGTTGTCCCGAAAAACGTGGATAATAAACTTGAAAATCAGCGGCTTTCAGCGATATGCGGAAACCAAAAATAATTTTTCCCTAAAGGTATTTATAGACCCGTTACGTTTATAAATAGCATTTAGATGTTAGTATTTCTCTTTAAACAACGTAAAAACAGAGAATAATTCTTGTTTTTTCTGATATAGAAAAGTCTAAAAAGTGGTCTTAATGTGTTCAAAATATATGTATTTCAAATCAGATGTCAATTTCGTTATCCTGAGTCATTTTTTTATGTCTTAGAGATATTACAATGCGAATTTAGAGACATTTTATTTCAAGGCCCAGTTGTCCCGAAAAACGAGGATAATAAACTAGAAAATCAGCGGTTTTCAGTGATATTCGGAAACCAAAAATAATTTTTCCCTAAAGGTATTTATAGACCTGTTACTTATATAAATAGCAAATGGATGTTAGTATTCCTCTTTAAATAACGAAAAAACAGATAATACTTCTTGATTTCTCTGATACAGACAACGTCAGAAATGTGGTCTTAATGTGTTCAAAATATCCGTATTTTAAATCAGATTCCAAATTCGTTATCCCGAGTCATTATCATATGTCTTAGAGATATTATAGTTCGAATTTAGAGACATTTTATTTCAAGACCCAGTTGTCCCGAAAAACGTGGATAATAACCTTGAAAATCATCGGTTTACAGCGATATTCGGAAACCAAAAATATTTTTTCCCTAAAGATATTTATAGACCCGTTACGTTTATAAATAGCAATTGGATGTTAGTATTCATCTTTAAACAACGTAAAAACAGAGAATAATTCTTGTTTTATCTGATATAGACAAGGTCTGAAAAGTGGTCTTAATGTGTTCAAAATATATGTATTTCTAATCAAATGTCAATTTCGTTATCCTGAGTCATTATTATATGTCTTTGAGATATTACAGTGCGAATTTAGAGACATTTTATCTTAAGGCCCAGTTGTGCCGAAAAACGTGGATAATAAACTTGAAAATTATCGGTTTTCAGTGATATTCGGAAACCAAAAATATTTTTTCTCAAAATGTATTTATAGACCCGTAACGTTTATAAATAGCAATAGGATGTTAGTATTCCTCTTTAACAACGTAAAAACAAACAAATACTTCTTGTTTCTTCTAATACAGACAAGGTCCGAAAAGTGGTCTTAATATGTCCAAAATATCTGTATTTCAAATCAAATCCAAATTTCGTTATCCTGAGTCATTATTATATGTCTTAGAGATATTACAGTGCGAATTTAGAGACATTTTATTTCAAGGCCCAGTTGTCCCGAAAAACGTGGATAATAACCTTGAAAATCTGCGTCTTTTAGCGATATTCGGAAACAAAAAATATTTTTTCCCTAAAGATATATCTAGACCCGTTACGTATATAAATAGCAATTGGATGTTAGTCTTCCTCTTTAAACAACGTAAAAACAGAGAATAATTCTTGTTTTCTCTGATATAGAAAGGTCTTAAAATTGGTCTTAATGTGTTCAAAATATATGTTTTTCAAATCAGATGTCAATTTCGTTATCCTGAGTTATAATTATATGTCTTAGAGATATTATAGTGCGAATTTAGAAATATTTTATTTGAAGTTACAGTTGTCCCGAAAAACGTGAATAATAAACTTGAAAATTAGCGGTTTTCAGCGATATTTAGAAATCAAAAATATTTTTTCCCAAAAGATATTTATAGACCCGTTACGTTTATAAATAGCAATTGGATGTTAGTATTCCTCTTTAAACAACGTAAAAACAGAGAATAATTCTAGTTTTATCTGATATAGACAAGGTCTGAAAAGTGGTCTTAATGTGTTCAAAATATATGTATTTCAAATCAAATGCCAATTTCGTTATCCTGAGTCATTATTATATGTCTTAGAGATATTACAGTGTGAATTTAGAGACATTTTATTTCAAGGCCAAGTTGTAACACCTGGAAATGTACCCTATTTTTCTAGTAGAGATATTTTACGAAATCTTTTCCGCAAATTTAAGTTTTAATTTAGAATATAAAGTTTCGAGTCGAATTTAGAATTTCCGAGTTCGTATTTGGAATTTCCGCGAGATTCCATGAGAATCCCGTCTTAAGGCGAGTTTGACTTTTCTTGACTTTTGAGCCGCCTTTGACTTTCGTTGACTTTCCGACTCACCCTTTACTTATACTCCCTCATACTCCTTAACCTATTTTCATTCACACAAACACAATATTACTTCCTCACTAAGAAAATCCAAAGGAAAACCTAGCCTCCATTTTCGATCAAGCTCAAAATCGTCGCTACTCCTTAGTTACTCGCTCAAATTCTCGTAAGTTCGTCTTATTCTTCCCCTCTTAGCTTCCTCTATCCGTATTGGTAATAAAATTACCGTCTTTCTCGTTTTTAAATTATCCGTCTTTCTCAAGGTGAATGATATTCATCTTTTATTATCTAATTGTATGTAGGTGGAGACTAAGAAGGTTTAGAAACCGTTTAAAGACGCGAAAAGGTAACGGTGAAGGGTTACTCGATATCATTTACGTGTTTTATATGTTATCTATGCTAGAAACCGTATTTAGAATATGGTTAGTGAGCTTGGTAAGTGTGTTGATGATGATATATGTTGTATGTTGAGATTTCATATGAGTTTTGATGATTTATGATAATATTGGATGATAATTGAAATTGGTTCCTTAGGCAAAAATGGGATTTTCGTATGAATTGGACCCCAGCCGGTCGACCGACAGCCGGTCAGTCCACCGGCTGGGGCACCTGCTGTATATTTTGGCATTTTTACGTAATTTTGGAATATGAAGTTGGGCTCAGCCGGTCGACCGGCAGCCGGTCAGACCACCGGCTGAGACACCCCCTTCTTCCTTTGTTTTTCATATGACCCATAGGTCCCAGCCGGTTGACCGGCAGCCGGTCAGCCTGACCGGCAGCCGGTTAGCCTGACCGGC